>JAAQRH010000434.1:0-48101 GCA_013186785.1 Fusarium pseudonygamai | reverse complement strand
TGCCCGCAATGGTGGTCTGCTACTCTGCAAAACCAGAGTGTTGGTGCTTTTTACCCACCACCACTCTGTTCCAAAGTAGGTCACACATACAATCCTTATAGCTGGGTTGAGGGGTATGAACTCAGAGCCTTCAGTGCTCAGATTCAGAACCATCTCTAATGGATCCGTCCTCATCACTTACAACACTCTTTGAGAAGAAGATAGCTGTTAGCACTGGTTCAGGACCACCACGGCCCGTTGACTTGGCCGCCCACAAGCGGTGCTGAAATGATCTTGACGAGTCGAAGATTGACTACCTTAGGCCTAACAACTTGTGGTATCTCATGGTGAAAGTCATTTTAGAGATATTCATAGACAATAGAACAGTAGTGGTAATGGGTTGTGTGTTATTCTTTTCCACTTAGCAAACCTCCGGTCTAGAATTTGACTATAAAACTGGAATGTTTGCCATCGTTGTTCACACATCGCCGCCCTCCTTGTCCGCTCATCGCTTAGCAGTTACACTACTTGTTCTTTATTATAGGCATCCTAGGATTTTATGTGAATGCATTAAACGATGTTATTCGATATCGCGCAACCCCTGGCCTCGGCGTTCAGATACTTCTGCAGACGAAACACAGCATCCAACCTTCACCTTCCCTCATTCCGACGATCGTTCGTCGCCTTTTATTCCTAAAAGGGCACTCATAAATACTACTATCGCGCTTCGCTGGGCGACTTGTATAGCCAGCTTCTATCCACGCCTCTCGTTACTTTAAGGTCAGAACTAGACACGATCGCATCCGCAGATGCCGCAAGCAAGATGACAACGAGTGGGATGGCCGAGCTTCAACAATTTATGATTCAGATTGCTATTATTGACGAGCGACCCGACATGAAAGCATCATTGAGTGGGAAATAAACCGTCGGACCTCGCATCTTCTCTCCAGCGCATCCTGGAACGTTGTTTCGAGCAATTGATCCACGTCGGCCCATTGATGCGGATTCGCTTGCGAAAGGCCTTTGCTGCCTATCATTAAAGAGCACCATGACCCTCTCGATGTGAGAACCACTTTCTTTGTTTGTAGTTCTGCCAACGACGGCTTCCTTTCTGGTCCACCAGTACGCCTATCAGGTTCTCACGACTCACACCGCAACCCTCACGATATATAACCAGCTCAAGATCTGAATGCCAGCACCAAAGGGCAAGCTTCTCGTTTAGAGCGCCCTGAACCATGGATTCCCATGCTTGCGACGGGGTTAGACAGCTTGGTACTGTGACCATACTTAGCGTAGCATTAGCACTACCACTAACAGTCACAAATCACTCAGGAGCGACAACTTCAGGCAATAATAACGCCGCTAAAGTCAGGTCGAAATCTAGTGGTGAGGGCGATGGACATGGCGATCAGGCGCTATTGCAAAAGGGGCCGCAATCCAGTGTCTTGACTGCGATCGCGACTCACAAGACCTCCTTTAAAGCGCTGCGTTGTTCTTCCTCCGCCGCGCTGTGGGACCATCGTGTCCGTTCTTTCATAAACGCACAATATCATTAGCTATCGCGGGAGGATCACTGATCACCTCGCCAAAGGATGTGATAGCCTCCACGACGGCAAAAGGAATGGCTCGCGGACTCGAGTGATCAGACCAAGGCCGGGACACCAGTCTCACTCGAGCCGAGGAGGGGCTTGAGTTCGTGACTATACGAGCGTTTGATGATGATATGCTGGGAGATCTGAACCTTCTCGCGAAGAGGGAACGAAGGTGACAGGACGCTCGCATACGTCTAGTCCATGGTATTGCAGATAGCTTGCTACAGAATGACCTTCCGTGTGTCTCTTAAGTAATTACAGATCGATAATAGTAAGGAGCGTAGTAGAACTGCACAGCAAACTATTGGGATAAACCTTATGATGACATGGAAAAGGGGAATAAGAGCATTGAGTAGAAGCGCCACAGGCGTTCAATACAGGAGAGAACAAAGTCACTGCGAAACTCAAGGCCGCTTAACCTAAGCTCAGGGTCCTGCATATTCACCTTAGCTCTTGTTTGTTCTCCATGGCGCTCCGCGGATGGGATCGCTTATATCAGCACTTTATTACGTCTGACGTCCCCACCAAGTGAGGAACTCTGGTTTGAAGAGCTGGTATCATTCTGTCAACACCGATTGGGGAGGTCTCAAGAGTAAGGTCGGCGGTATAGCCCGAGTTTTACCAGTCTGTACAGTCTTGGAAGCTGTGACAGTGATACCTCCGGCCATTCAAGATAATCCATCTCCCCGGTCAGTAAGGATTGAGAGTGTGAGGTATTATTATACAGGATACCTCTGATCGGAGCGTTACTGCTGCATAAGCCTCATGATAACGCATGTCCTGGCAAGGCATTTACAATGAAAAGGCGATTTCATATTACTTCAGTTACCTCGGGATCTCTGTTACTCATCTTCAAAGCCCTTATAAAGTCCTTTCTTGATGAAAACGTTCAGATTGGACATCGATTCTTTGGCCCAGGGCGACAGTTCTTCATTAGATACATAGGAACAGCAGAAGGATTAGTCGGTCCTTATCAGCAGATCAAGTGTTTTTACTGTTCATAGATGGCGGAATTGATGTCTGATAAGTCACCGGTATTGAAGAAATGATCCAGACTTTGGACTTCTTAACATACGACCTCTCTGACGGGACCAAAGATTCTCAGTTATGTAATCTAGCATTATATGTCTGCTCTCACTATATCCTAACTTTGCAGGCGATTGTGGTGGAGTTCCTGGTTAATCGCTAGGAAGGCTATACTGATCTGATCCCTGAATTGAATGTCGACACTGCAAGGGCATCTGCTCGCCTGTCCGTCTGCGTGACAGTGGTATCAACCGTGAAGTCAAGTGCGATATGGAAGAGAGGAGTACAGAAACATGAAACCTGGAAGGGTGGTAGTGTCAAAGAACGCTCAAAAGCCTAAGCAAAACTGGGTGATGGCTCCAAGAATGCATGATTGGCCTTGATATGCACGACGCCTATTGCGGCGACCTTATCTCGCCCCACTCACCAAGACGGCAAATGACGAGTTCATCTGACAGTCTTAAAAGCCTGAACTGGATCATTCCTCTAGTCAAGGCAATCCTGCGGCTGTCTACATCTTCTTGAGGGAGCAGTCGTCTATATCAGGCGGGCCATTGGCATGGAACCAAGCGCTATTCGGCTGCGCGTAACGCGAATTGGTCGACTTATGTATCACCGCCAAGTCTCTAATTCCTCCAAAACGCCTGGTCTGCCAACTGCCTTTCTTTTCTGATCTGCTTGACCCAAGACTGGAGAAGAGCGAGTACAAAAGCGTGGATGTCTCATGTGTTACCTGTCTTTATGCCCAGGAACAACTGTACTAGGTTCTGGCATCTCAATGCATAGCCGTGACGTGCTTCTCTGTCAAGCTTAGATGAGATTCAATGATTCTGTTAGAAGCCTGTTTGCGTATAAACCTCGACCCATCAACTCAGAAGCGCGTCAAAGCAAATCCCGTCCTTACTCTGCTGCATTTATCCTTACACATACCTACCTCAGACTTCGACTCTACCCCAAGTTCGAGGCAGGCAGGCTTGTATCGTTTCTTCCCATTTTGCCCGCCTTTGACTGTCCGCTTGCCAGGTCTCTTGATCCTCAAACCGAGTACGAGGCAATTCCCGCCCTGCATCTATTCCGATCGCCGCTATAAAGACCGTCCTCTTCCTCTCCGCCCTTGCCTCCTCTATCGCCATTAAATTTATCGCCAAAGACTTCAAGATTGACGTTACTCTTCCCATGGTCTGTAACCGCAGGACACAGAGGGAGCAGGGTTCAGATGCACTGCCGTGCCACCCTCATGGACTCGAGGAAGCAGTTCGATGGATTAGGTCGATTCCTCGTCAATGCGTCTTGGCCTCCTTAGTCTGCATGATCCAGGGATGTCTCCATTGGATATTACGGGATGCAGCCGCTTCTGAAGGCACGCGAGTCGGCGATGATGATTCGAATCGAGCCAGGCTTGCGTCTCGAAAGGAACAGCAGTGACGTCCTTGAGGGCTCCAAGGCAAAGTGTGTCAATGTATAAAGCCAGGGTAGAATCAGCTATTCTTGTCCCTCGACCAACGATGCTAGGTTTGGTCAACATACATGGTGTTGCCTGCAACCAGGGCTATAAACCTCAGTCTCCAGACCAAAGAACCACCATCACGCAGATGTGAGATCAGTCTTATCTTGAAGCAACGAGAAATTCCAAGTTGCACTTCCTCCCGACTCAAACGACCTTGTCGCTTCTTGGCTACGGCTCACAAGCTCTTCCAACCACTCCAGCGTTTCCGAGGTTCAAAGACCGAGATGACACTCCCAATGTCGTCCGGCAGCCCCTTTTCCAGTAGTTATGGTCCGTTCCGGTCCTCAGCTGACGACGCAAGGCGATTGTCATGGGTTCGAAAGTGGGTTACGTCCGATGCGCTGATGTGTTAGGGCTGGAATTGAGGCAAACACGACACCGCGAAAGACGAGTATCGTCATCTCGTTGAGGTCATCAAAAACCCGGACATCTCGTAAGACAGAGGCACCATAAGAGGGACCGAAAGGTACGGTCGTTCTTGGCAGTGGAGATGGTTATCTTATCGATATCGTTGGAGCTTATGAGGTTCTCGACTATCTTCCAGTGCTGATGCATGAATCTCAACGTCGTTCATAAGGGCGGGGATGACACCCACTCTATGACTAGTTTCCAATATCTTATGGTCAACTCTATACTTAACTCCTGCAAGATACTGCGCGGCTCAAATTGAACAGCAATCGACAACTAGATAGACGCTTCAATGGCGTTACCACTTTCGACCATTGGGTGGGCAGTCAGGGTCAGTAACTTCAAACGCTATCAATATATAGTCCAACTAACACAGACTCCATATGGCTTAATCAATCGGATCTATTCAAGGCCGGTCATGCCAGATAAGGCAAGTGTGATCACGACGCGAACGTCAGTCCCTCAATTGAAGTTCATGGCATCTACCAAAACGAGCTCATATGACAGGAATTCAGGAAGAGTTTTTGGGTCAAGCTTGAGATGTGAACAATTTTGATACTCGCGATATCGAATAAATAAAGAAGACTTGGAATATGGCACTGGTCCGCTCACCATTTAGTCTCCAGGCATACCCCAAGAGGCGCTCTTGATCATGGAGGGGCATCAGCGTAGTGCCACACCAAGCGTAAGCTCTGTAACGTTACTCTATATTGAGGTCAATAATTGCCAGTTTAGGAAATTGAAACAAAATCTAAGCTTGGTGAATGGTCCGATCTGAGATGGAGTCTGCTCGCCAATCTGTCTTTTGGTGGGGGTCACTGTTTTCCCAAGGGTGCATGTCTCACGATCACAGCAATTACTACAGCACCAGTATCTCTCAAGTCTTACTTCAAAGTCCAAAGTTCTCTATCATGATGTAAGTTCCCAGGCACAAGTCTCAACCGCAAACAACATCTCATCATAGTCCTTTTCACCATATTGCAGGTATCGCTACGGACCACTGGCGCCATTCCCCTAATTGGTGATGTCTAATTGAAAGACCGAGACGAGAAGCCATGTCCCTATTACCCACATTGGCGTTGATTGCAATGGAGGCCGACCCCGACGCGAGCCTGTCTGCATCTTACTTCTTGTAAGGCGAATCTGGAGGAGGACGAATAGGACCATACGCTACAGGTCTGAACGAGGATCACTCTGGACACGATTATAATGACTTTTGATGCAATGAATAATGGCTATCCCCAGAGAAGCAGGCCCCTCAAAATGTCTATACTTTAAAAACTCGGCAAAAGAGGCTCAGATGAGCCTGTCGACGAGCTCTCTCTGTATCTGACAGGGAGAACAAGATTGACTCAATTGGCGGGCGACGAGGCTCAGTCGTGGACTTGAACATACTTGGCTTCGTCAGGCGGTCTGCTCGTCCAGTTTCTTATAAGCGTGACTCTACCCCTACCATAGTCCTCGACCTCCTTCTTGCGTAAACTTGGACCTCAATTTTCCCGACTGCCGTGCAAGATTCGTGCTTGGTAACTTGTTAAACCAGGTTGCTGTCCGACTGACAGTATTTGGGTGATGTGATACGCAGTATGCTCCATCTTGGCACGTCTTGGAAAATAACGCCAATACTTACCAAGATAAATACACAGGGGTACTTCCTCCAACTTCAAGGGTCGATGAAACGATCCATACTAGTTAGATCTTCTATTAAGGACAACAATCGACCTGAAGAGCCATTTACGGTAGCTCGAGATCCGCTCCTCTGCACCGAGGCAACGCCTCTCGATACTCTTGAACAAGTACAAGAACATGACCTGAGGTTACTATCAGTATATCACAAGTCTGGAGCTGTGATGCGTGCCTCTGAAGCATTTCTCCTCTTCTATCCGGAGCCGAACGCGACTGATCAGGCTACTATCCTATCAACAAAGCCGGCAGCAGTATATTCCGGAAGCTGTCAAAAGCAGTTCTCATATTTCCTCCCTCAAATCACCTGAAGGGATCTCAAGAAGAGGCATGGAAAGAAGACCGCACAGGATGCAGCTTCTAGATATTATATGGCGGTGGAAGCACTCGTTCGGATCGTTCGTAAGGTTGTTTAGAGACCTAAGGTATGAATTGGGATCGCGGTGCGCACGTTCTTTACGCTCTTCTCGTTCGCGTTGACGGGGAGCTTCTTGGGCTGCTTCTCGCTCGACTTCCTCACCTTGTAGCCTCTCCTCTTCCTCTCGCTACGCCTGCTACTGCTCCTCTTATTTCTTCGGTCGCTCGTGGGAAGTTGGCCAGTGGTTGTTATTAGAACTTTGCATAGCGGCGGCTATCTTAAACTGGAGGATCGCATCGAGGGCGGGTCGAGGGAAAGATGTCGCAACAACGCGCTGCTGGCGGTGATGTTGATCGCTTGCTTGTCGTTCAGCCGGGTGTTCTGTGCCGCGCTCCATCACACGACGGGCAGGCAGGGCGCTGCTTGAACATCAGAGGTGATTGAGGATGTCAGTTCTGGGGCAGCCATGTTGTACTCTCTCGCGGTGTCGACACTGATACTCGCATCATGGATCGCGTGCGTCAGTCAATCTGTAGTTTGAGGCTTCCTTTATGGAAGCAGAGGCAAATTGGATCACCAGGTTCTCAGTAGGAGATAGGGCATGAATAGTTACTCTCAATGCGAGCTTCATTTAAATTGGCGAAAACAAAACTGAACTAGTGCCTTTGCAAAAGCGCGACCGCGGCGTTGAAGCGCGTTGCTCGGCCCGGCCCGGCTATAGCGCCGTACTAACTTAGCGCTTTCGCATGGCGTGAATAGGGTAACCAGAGAGACACGTGTACCAACACAGCTATTTCATAAAAGGTAATCCTCTATTTAAGTTACAGATGTATTAAAATGAGATGATTGAAAGGAATGTTCTAGTTTACTACGCCAAAGCATGATCTGCTGTTGTGTAAGATAGCGCGGTGTCGGTCTGTAAATTTGTGTGCGCGCGCTTCTTCGACGATGTCTCCGAGACGCTGAATAAACTGCTGACTGCATAGCGCATGAGGCTCTGCTCAATGTTCTTTGTAAGGTGCGGTTGATCTTGGACACCTTTGCATGCCCTAATCGCGTGGGAAGATTGACGCGGGGACTGATGGTAGCACAACGCTGCATTCATGCGTTCACGGGACTGGTCATCTGTGCACACTGAAGGTCTTACCCCCGGAGCAAGCGGTAGAGTCCAGGTCACCGAATATTTGGGAGTAAACCAGCTTCTTACCGAAAGGTTTGTTATTTGCTTGCTACTGTTATCTTCTGGTAGGCATGCAAGGACATTCGCGGAGTGAACTGTGCCGTGGTGGATGTACCTTGGATGGGATGCGGCTGAATCTCCGTGAAGGCACCAGCTGTCTCGATTGGCTCGCTTGCGCAAGACGCTTTACTCAAGATTTTTGCATCTGCAGTTGAAGCGCAACAGTAAACATCCGTTATGCCTCAGGAGTACACAAATACACATTAGGTCCCTTCTCAACCTGGGTACTACAGTTTGTTCCTCGCTTGACTTTTGCCCCAAACCAATTTCAATACTCGCCCTCGTCTGACTTTCGCGAAAGAGGATCTAGGTTTAGTGATTTATAATCCGCCATACTTTTTCTCCAGCTAGACAGTGGCCGGTAGTAAGTCATGTACAGTTAGCGGGCTTCACCAAATGCTACGACACCTTTAGTGACGGCGACACCAACAAGAGCTTGGATAAGAAGACCATCGTCAACAATACTATCAACGTATACCGAGACGTCAATCCCGACTCTAGAGGGGAGGATGTGCCGCTTGCCTCGCACTCAGCTTACCACTGTCGCCGCCATTCGACATGACCTGAAGGTTCAAGCGCTGCATTCTTGTTAGTTCAGAATAATGCGTGATGGCGATTGCACCCTTTACAATAAATCTTCTTCCTTCAGTAATATTTTGTTGTTTTGTGTTAACAAGTCAGGCGTTCAATGGCGTTGCGGGACGCTTGTGTCTTGGGACGAGGTTCTAAGAAGATGGATCTGTTGCTCCTGCAATTTGAACAGGCGGGTTTATGTATCAGCAGGCTTAATCAGCATTTATCCCTCAGGTAGTGGAAACTCGCTCATGATCAACGCCTCAAACACGCAGAATGCATCCGGGAATGAGCGAATACAGGGGCAGCCTTGAAGAGACATAGCGAGGTCGCAAGGGATCCAGATGTGCAACTCGGATGCATAAAAACTGCCAAGGCACAAGGAGTAGTACAAAGACTGTTGTCCCGGGTTCCTTTGGTGCTCTAGGAGAGGACGCATTGTCGGCTGCGCGATCATTATTCCACTTGTCAAGTATGCGAAGAAGTTTCGTGTTATGACTGACCGAGTTTTCTTACCGGGTCTGAGATAAAGGAAGGCATTTCCTGGCTAGTGTTAAGGTGTAAGACAGGCCAAGAACACAGGCGACGATGCGGGTAACAAGGGAAGGGGAGAAGCCCAGCTTCCTGTGCTACCGGGCGTCAGTGAATATACAGCCACGCATTGTAGTTCATCAAAGGCGAGGGCTTTGGGGCTGTGCTGGCGATGCTTTCGATCAAATATGGTGAAGAGGAAAGCGAATATAGGACTTGGCTTCTGTTGCATTATGTTTAGTTCTTAACTAATTTGGGATTGACGAAGAGTTACCCAGCGAGACTACGCGCGACAGCGAAAGGAACGTGATGCATCACTTTCTGTGAGGCTATAGATATTATAAACCCCTCCCATTCAACTCACGGAACTCTACTGATTATAAAAGGGTAACCTGTGCTTTAGAAGGGAGGGTGGATTCTCCACGCCTTCTCTATACTCTGCAGCTATCTGAATCCTTTCACAAACTGCTTGTCACTGTTTGAGTCGTCTCTGGAAAGAAGGTGTACTGAGTTCAAACGCCCGTCTTGACGATCAACGTCTCTCCTCTCGGACAGTAACAACCAGGCTTCCCGACAATAAATCAAGACCCTAACAGCAACATAAAGATCACGAGGAGCCATGCCCTCGAAGAAAGGGGCCCGATGCAAGTATCAGCTGTTAGGTCTATTAACTCATCTGAATGCCCTCAAAAACACACATATGCGTGCTTGTAGCATAGTGGGATTATTACTGCGCACAATCCTAGGGGACCCGACTTTTGGTGACGACTGAAGGTTAGTCTAACCTTAACGAGAAACGAGGAGATACAAGTTGGTTCAATTCTTTGAAAGAGGGAAAGACGTCTAGTACCCATACACTGAATACAGCAATCACAATATTGGAACGAACGTGGCCCAGAACTTCTGGTGCATGTGCTTGCGCATCTGCAAAGACCAAGTTCATCAACTCAGTCTGATCTGGTACTTCCTGGTAATTTCACCAGATCTGTTGATGCTGGTAACCGCTTCGACGCCTTCCGAGTCTTCCCCAGCATTAATATCTCGATCCTACAGAGCCACACCTTAACTGTCAAACGCAACAGATGCGGCTCCTCAATAGTCCACCCCAGTTTCCAATAGCGATAACTCCATTATCTCCCCCCACTCTCTTCGATGGTTCAATCTATATATTTGGCGTGAAACTAAGAAGCAATGCCATGCAGCCAGTAGAGCAAAACTCAGCGACCCTTCGTCAGGGATGGTGGGAATAACGGATCCTTGATCCCAACGCAAGATCATTAGGTAAAAGAATTAGCCAAGCGTCTGCGAGGCCGACCAAAATGCGGGACCGGTAACTGATGCATTCTTCCCGAGCAAACCCCCGAGTCTGCTGGAATGTCACTTTCGAGGTTCATCTGGAAGCAATTGGCGAAGAAGGGCATCGAGACGCCTACTCCGATAACCTGACAAGTTTACTCAGCAGCGTATTCTCGCCATTGGCTAGCTTATCCATGCTGCAATGTTACCTGTCTCGTCAACATTTCTGTGCCTTGATCATGACGTTTTTCTGCACGGTTGAAGCTCTGATGCAACGGGCATGGGCTTTTTGCACTTGTATCCAGACCGATGACATGGGGCTGCCTGGGATACCAAAGCTACACAGGGCGAGAACAAGGCCATGATTGAGGGCGGTCTGTCGACAGCTGCGTCTACAGGACAGCCGGCATACCTTTCTGACATCAAGGGAGAGGGGACGCCATACAACTCGGTAGCTTCACAAAGGTACCAGTAGTTGTAGATGTCAATTACTGTCTCGAGGTTAGTTGTAAAACCGTTGATTGTCTTCAAATGTACAGTTAACTTATCGCCCAGACTCATCGCGAGGATCTTGGTAACGATGTTGATTGGAGATGGGAATGTTCTATCCCTGCCATCGGTTTATCGACAATCGCCTTCTGAGCATCATTCTGCACTTTATCCATATTCACCTCAGTATTCTTTTCCGTCCTCTCAATGTCATCCGTAAAACTGCCCATCGTGTATCCCAGTCGCTTCGTCATCCGTCGACGGCGTCAACCTTCAACTCGCAGCTTTCATATGTTCTCGCGAGGCCGTAGTATTTTCCTTGAGGCGTTTCTTGTCTTCCTGGTGATGGCCTTTTGTCTCAACTCCATGTTTTCTTTGTTCTGTATCTCGTGACATGATCTCGGGACCATGGCTTCGATCCTGGCGCTCAAACCTTGATCAGTTTGGACATCGTGCGATGGGCGACATCGCTTTCTAGGCTTCGTAGCGGCGGTATGTTGGTTGAGAAGCTTGTTCGGTACTGGTTATCGCATCAAGCTAGGCTCAAATACCAGGAAACGAAAAGACAAGTTTGTTATCGGGTGCGGGACCATGATATCTTGGTCAATGATGGCGGTGATGGCGTCTGATGTGTGTTTTGCTATCTCGGATGCTACTACACGGATCGGGCGGCGAGAAACGAGCGGATCGCTTCTACAACCATCGCTGTTGGTGTTTTGGATGGTGCGAGAGGATATATGGCGGCTATCGTGGGCAGGATGTCGGAGGATCCATGGGCTTCGGTTTGAGGTTCAGTCTCGCTATTGAGCCTTGCAGTCTCTGCTGCTCTTCGTCCATGACGTTTGGATCCACGAATAATTCGCTGAAGCTAAGAAGAATGGGTCAGCAAGAATGGAGATTTACGGCAGGCTTCAGGATCTATTGAGATATACTGAGAACTCACTGGCGAGTACGCGCGGTGTTTGACGAAAGCTTCGGTCTGCGGTCCCTGCCATCTGAGACCAATATGAGAGCGACGTAGGTTTCCAAATCGTTATGCGAACATCTCGAAGGCGGCATATCGGCAATGCGATCATGTCGGCACAAGAATGGAATGCCTGGACTTGTCGCTGAACAAACTAGTTGAACCCTGTTGAAGAAGGCCAGACTTGTCGATACAGAGCTTGTTGAGCAACTCAAGAGGTTCGGCGGACCTAAATTTGCAAGCCTCTGCCAACGGAGCGCCGGGCAAAGCACAAGGAAGATGGGGATCGAAGGCGGGTTATTGGCCTGGCTCCCAAGAGAATCGGCGATTTCCTTTCTATGACCCATTGCCCTTCCAGAACAGAAGGCGACGCGCTCATCAATAGTTCCAGGTCTCGTTCTTGCGGTCAATCAGCCGCAAGCCTGGCATGTCGCCTTGACTCGTTACAATTGTCTGTACGCAGTGATTTGGCCCGCGACAGACACTAGAGAGATGTAGCCAAGGTGAGTTATTTCTGAGTTATGGGTGCTTTGTTGGAGGCCTTGGTGATCCCATGGTGATTCGTGCCGACTGGTTGCCCAATTATCTTGACTTTTCCGGTGTTCTTCTGCGAAAGTGCGAGGGTGTAACTTATACTGCTGAAGCAGTACGCGATGTGCGCATTGGAGAGCGCAGCCGACAGCGATGCACTTGAACAAAAGTCGTTATGCTGATGGGATCTCAATGGTGTTGCGCTGATTCTGGTGCGAGCAGCGGCACCTTATTATCGCGCAAAAGGATCAACGACCATGGTCATGTGAGGTCGAGATCTGATGCTTGCCGATAACTTATCAGCAGAGCCGCATTAACGCAATCCAAGGTGACACCACCGATAGGCGCTGGACATGCTGTAACTTTAAAGTCTAGGGTAACCTCTGTAATGAGGAACGTGGATTGCGTTTTTGTTTTATTTAATGGCATTTATTTCCACCATTACTCTAAGAAGTCTTCTCTTTATAAATCTATATATAACACTCTGTCTTGACTATAATGCTTTGTAATTGATTAGCTGATCTTGCTTCTCTGCTTGGAATTTGAATCTGCGGCTTTGCATTCTTGCACATGGAAATATGGGTTTGCGCAAATTCGGCCGGCTGAGCTTGAGTAGACGCAGAAAGATATGCAATGCAAAATCCGTTTAATGACTAGATGGCCCTCTTGTTTATCTTGATTGGCGCCCCTTTTGAAGAAGTGATTACTGTTTCTCTATCTTTATGCTCCTCTAACTGTAGGTAGTATTTATCAGCCACAACGGTCAAGGCAGCCACTTTCAGTGGCTAACGGCTCGCGATAAGATAGCGTGAATGATAGCCCCACCACGCGCGACGCGATGCAACTGAATTGAATCACTAACGGGGCCGACTGAATCCTCCACCGAAGCTGCAATCGCCCAACCCTCTCTCGCCCGCCCGCTCTCTTCTCTTCTCTTCTCTTCTTTGATCACTCGGCCTCTACCATGGAACCTGCCTCCCAGGACCATCCTCATCTGACGTGCTCTGCCTCCCAGAAGCCCTCGCCGACTTGAAGCGCAAAGCCGATGCTGGCGAAGCTGGTGTACCGTCCTCCCACTTCGCAACGACGACTTCACCAACTACCGATAGCAAGTCGAAGCCGCGTTCCGACGATTCGACCACGACCCCCGTAGGCTCATAAGTATTCGAAAGCCCGGAATAGTGCACGAAGCCTACTCGCCTGTTCGAATTCTGCCTGTACTCAATTGAGGAGCTTGGGACTTGAGCATCAGACCACCGTTACCGGTCTTTATATACAATATCGGTCCCCTCAGTTCTGCTGATATTAGACTGGACCCAAACACGCCAAAGCATTGTATGCAAAACGCGATAGACTTGACCCGTTCCTAGATTGTCATCAATATGCGCTTCTCGGCACTTGTTTGCCTGGCGTTGTCGTCGAGACATCGTACTCCCAGGACGACAAGCCGCTGTCTAGCCTGGCCAGGGATTACCTTATCCGCTCGCATGGAAAGACCAAAACTGCCATTGGCTTTAACATAAACAGGGATAATACGCCGTCGACCATTTCACTTTAGAAGATCGGAAAGACTCGAAGCGATAAAGGCCGACTCCAGTTAGAAGCTGAACCAGTGGTGCACAAAAGCGCAAGCTTCATCGCCCCTTCTGCAAGACATGATCTAATTTAGTAGTGCAGACTTTCCACACGGCCGAAAAGACGCCTGTCGACGGCGAGATGACGCTGTATCTTGACGACTTTGCCGAGGATAAACACTGCGAAAACGTCGACAACTTGCGCGTCTCGATCCCATATAATAAACTCTGCAATATCTTGGGAAAGGCCGAGATGAAAGCCTCATGTATGCAGATTGACTGGGCTGAAGAAGGGAGTGTCGAGTGACTCTGCTGCACCTTCGAGGTACACCATTGAGATTACTCCCCTCGGAAAGCAAGGAACACCAAGCCTTGATATATATGTTTAGATAAACTCAGTAAAAGGTATCCTAAACTTATACTAAATTACCTAAGTCTTATTATCGTTTAGGATCAAGGTCCACCCAACTCGGTACGCAGATCCACCATCTCCCCTTAGCTTGACCTTGTGATGATCCTTTTGCCTGTTTCGGATCAACACTTTTTTCTCATTGGGCCACTATGAGATTGATCCCAGTATTGACTCAGTAAAGCTACGTAGCTAGTGGCATGTATCTGGATAGATGCTATCAACCCTATTGCCAGTCCTGCAAAGGTCATAGCAGTCGATGTCTATTTCTGCATTCAGGTGCGACTTACTCCTCCATTGATATGAAATTTGTAGCCCAGGGTCTAGTTGCATCAATTGCAGCCAATTCAGCGTAATCACAGCCCTGTAGCAGTGCATGCCGTCGCAGTACCCTGTTGATCGGCGCGAGAACAAGTTGAGGCGGTGAAGCTCAGGACTAGAAGTCGCGCGGTCTCGCCAATTTGGCTAACGTGAGAGCTGCAACATGTTTCGCACCTATTGCGACTCAAACTCGTACACCACAGGAACTTTCTGTGTATAATCACCGCCGACAGAGGCGCTGAGCGTTGCTTTCGGCCTGGGCATGATCTGCAAAGACTTGTGTGATTAGGTGGATGCCTCAAGGCCGCTTGTTCAAAACCTTCGTTCAATCCCCCTTGAATACTAGGTGACTGAGACAACAAGGCAGTCTCTCTTGTTCATACCGGGAGTACCTCGCAAGAACGCTTTCGCAAGAAGCACACACATGCCAGCGGTGCCTTTACGCCATCGATCGCCAAACTCAAGACTCCCTATCATCAGCAGTCTACTCACTCAGATTACCACAATCTTTTCTGTTGACATGACACTTGGTGAAACAAGGCAGACCTAGCTTTTTGCATTTGCACGACGACGTGCTTCCACAGAGGGCGTTTTTAGCCTTGCAGCTACACCCATCTCGAAGAGTCTAATCACCATCAGCAAGAACTCTGAAACATGGAGGTATGGAGCCTTGCGTTGAAAGCGGCCACGGCCTCGGGGTACTGATTGAGTGGGGGCCACAAGCAGGGCGCCTGGTTCTCCCTCCATAGCCCAAGCAGCTTTGCCATCTTGGGGATGAACTGATCCGAGACATCTTCGTTCGTAATCTTGGCGTGCTCCTTTATTAAACAGGTAGCCGTGATGATATCAGGTAGATGGCCTGAGTACCAGTGCATGGTACCTGTCATCAGACAAGTCTTGATAGTCACTGGCGCGTGCAGTGTGCTTGGAGGCTGGATCAGATAGGAGCCCTCTTCAATATGGATGGCGATAGGCGGAGTCGGTAGTTCGTTCTCTTCATCCCAGCCCTTCAACACGTCGAACCCTAGATTCGGCCAGACCAACCAGATCTTCTCCCCTTGCTCGTTCAACACAGTCGTCAATACCCCGTGCCTGTCAACAGGAGGTAAATGAATAGCCCCAGTTGTTGCCAGTAGCTGAAACCGAGTTGAGTTGTCCAGATCCCCGACTGGAGCCTCCTCCTCAGTCTTGCCGTTATCTGCGGATGAGAGTTCAATGCACTTGTAGTCGTACATGTTCGTAATGCACTCTGGCCCTGCATGGCCCTTCGTCCCCCTGAGGTTGAGGAAGTTGAGGGCCGGGCCATGCCCCTTATCTCGCGTTTCAAACAGTATCTTTGCGTCTTTGGAAGGCATGGAAATCGGAGCACGTCCTTCTTTGGATGGGCGGCTGAAGTCATGAACGTGTAATGTATCTCGGCATGTCAACCAGGCGAGAAAGGTGTCGATCTTGAGTCGCAGAGGGTTAGGTGTCCCGATGATGAGTACTGGGATAGTCGGTGGCCCCCTGTTTAGGATACTGGTTGCCTCAGCCATAGTACATACGACAATACTATCCTGGGGTCTAGCGTCTTGAGCAAGGTCTAGGTACTCTGAAGCAGACATAGTGCGACCAGCACTGACTCCGGTACAATACTTATGCAGGCTCTTGTAATCTTCGCTTTCACGAGTGTCAGATTTCGCATTCATTCTTGCATCGATCATTGCGTTCATGCGTAGAATAGCATCCTCGGCCTTGGATCTATAAGACTGAACGAGGTTGTCAGCTGGAGCCGGTACTGGAGGTACAATTTGAGAGTGGTTCTGCTCCTGGGATTCGGTATGGATCTCACTTTGATCGAGAGGCTGTGACGGGAGACTTTGCCGTTGAAGCTGAGGCTGGCAGTTGAAGCGGTGATGAGCCCTACTCGTCATGCCAGACGCCACCCACTCACCGCAGCCTTCACAGCGGATACAGATTTTCTCATGTCTATCGCGATTACCTCTTCTTGGAAAGGTCTGCCCGCAGTTTCGGCACGGATGTTTCCCCCTCCCGTTATCTTTCCCACAAATCCTCTGATGGCTGTCGAATAGGGACTTGTTGGCACTACAGAAAGCGTTGCATATATTGCATCTGCGGCATTTCCGAGTGTGTATGGACCATGAAGTGGGATTAAAGTACTTGTTGCAGGTTTCGCATTGCTTCTTGCTGCGCGACATGATGACAGGACTGCACTGAGCGTTAGTATGTGGTCGAACATGCAAGAGTCACCTGGCGCACATTATCAACAATACTTACCAAGAAAAGAGTATTGGGTCATTTAGAAGGTCAAATCTGAAGCAGGGCTTGTGATATACGTGAGTATCTCGTCGTCATGAGCTCTTGGTTCTTCCCAGCTGCACAAGTTTGGATCGGCGAACTGCCTCGATACGGGCGCAACAGGCTCTCAAATGACCCTCAAATGGGCACTCTAGACGAAAAGAGATTTCCGTAGGGCTAAGCCTGTGTAAAACCCGGTGGAAGTAATGTATTGTTACTGTCATGCAGTCAGACTGCAAAGCCGGAACTGCTATTGTCGAAAGGCCCTGAAGAAGGATGTTAGAAGACAGGCTATTTCGACCGGGAGAGGAAGAACCATTTGCCAGAGGAGTGAATGCAGCTCGCGAGCAGTCGCTGTGTGCTTGCTTGCTCTGCCTGCAGATGCCGCTGTATGCAACGGGAACATGCAGCACCAGCTCCGAAGACCCTGAAAGATTACTGCAGGAGCAAACTTGGGCACGCCGGCGATTATTGCGGGAGGTGAGTGAGATTCTTTGCGGCAACAGATGCTGCTGTTGAGTGTGCAGTAAGAAAATGTCGCCTCCATCACTGAGGTGCACTGGTCAAAGTTCTGTGACCTCTGCTTGATGTAAACCTCGGGGAGGCTCATAGCAACTTTCCAAGGTCCTTTCGAAGATAGTAAATATATTGGTAGTGACTGGAGAATTTATGTGATATCTGATGAAAGAAATCACAGACCAATTATATCTCGAATAGTAAGGGTTGATCTGTTCCCATCTCACACCCGACCAGCATACATGACAATTCGGCCGCAGTCTATCAATTCCCATCGCAAAACACCGTATACAAATGTCCCTTGGTGGGTAAAAGTAACCGCCAATCAAGCACCAAATAAGTAGCAAACAAGGAACCATGCAAGAAGTAGCCCCAAACAGAACAACACTGGCGGGTCGACTCCCTTGACTAGATCAGGATGGAGATATATTGGGCTTGACTCCTTGAAGGCAATAGTTCGCGGCTGCGACGGAACGGACTTGCGATCTGATTGAGATGGTCGCTGGGCAGCTTTGTGATCTGAACAATCTTGCCGCCGGATGGCTGTGTGATCCCGTCCAGACCGTCGCCGAACAGGCAACGTATCGGGGACAGAGGTGTTTACCAGCCTCTGCTTAAAGTGCTCATCAGCCCTTGTCCAGACAGACTCATCCGCTGCTGGGACCATGCCCCTGGCATTATTTCTCGTGGGGTCGGGGATGTGCGAGCCCTCTCTGAGCTCCTGGATAAATTTCCGGTGAGCCTTTGTTGAGTCAGATTCGAGCCGGGCTGGACTTTTGCGCTCAGCCATCTCAAGCGTCAAAGGCCGCGATGAAGTCTTATATGGCTTTGGATTGATGTAAAATCCTCCCGTAGCCACAGTTCGATTGGCGGTTGGTGTCTCCTTTCTTGCAGCATGGCCACGACCCATCGGTATCTCCACCTCTCGGTCGCTGAGTCTTCGAGTATCCCGTGCCGCAGATGGAACGATAGTGTCCTGGTTTTTGGTTTTGTATCTCTGGCTTATTATATCCTCAAACTTGTCAAGACGGGCCTTCTGTCGATAGAACTCCTCTGTTGCTCGCTCCAAATCGATGTCGACGAAGTTCGCCCGAACTGAATAAGGGGGTGGCTGATCGAGATGATCGTTCTGGCGGTAGAAATCTTCTGGTTCCCGATCCAGACCGTCCTTAAGAGGATCTGACTGCACGGCGAAGTTGGAGGCTGTAGGATGCTTTTGAGAAATGTGTCTCGACAAGGCTGTATTGCTGGTTACAGGGGTTCGGCTTTGATGATCGTACGTAGGCAATACTGGAGGTGTGGGGTGATGGGTCGGAGGTGCCGCGCAAGGAGAGTTGTTGAGGCCATTGCATATTCCACGTAGAGAATGGCTTTCGCTCTGAGTCCAATCAAGAACAACCTGCTTCCCGCGAGGGTCCCATCTCTCGCTGACCTCTCCCGACACCTTAAGCTTGTTTAGAGTATATTTGAGAGAGCTCCGCATCTTTGCCTTTACAAGCGTCCTCTGCTCTCTATTAAGTACTCGAAAGTCAAGGCCAATTGCGAGCGCAAGCTGATTCAGACATGTGTCGCTTGTATCTTCGAGAAACGCTGTTGTCCGATTGGCGCGAAGCCATTGCTCCATCTTCACACGATCTTGCGGAAGCCAGTGGATTCGTCGCGATGTTTTAGTGGCCAGCTCTGAAAGGAGCTTACCATTGAACTTGATCTGGTGTCCTTCCTACGTGAAGTCCGGTCAGTGTTTGGGTCACATGTTTGGGCACGGCGAGACTTCTTACGCCCGTTAGTTTCCCCATGATGCCTGATTCATAAGCAGATACAACCTGAGACACTGGCGTGATGATGTGCGAAGAGACAAGGAGATGAGTTAGGATGACTATCGAATGTAATGAAGACGCATACAAGGCCAGTAACAGTAGTGCTGGAATGGGAGGTGCAATGATGCGAGAAGAGAGGAGAAGATAATAGAGAATGGCCATTGAACAGAATGAAGACGTATGCGGCGGGGTATACTATGATGACATAAAAGGTCAAATGTTGCCACAGCGAGCGATTCAGTGGGCGGTATGGGCGGTTGCAGAGTACTAATGCAGCGTGAGAAGTGAAGTCTTTGTTGAAGACGTGAGGCATTCTTCGGTGTGACCCCAATTGAACTGACAGCTCATGATGAGCCGGTATCTTTACCCAATACATCAGCTTCAGTCTCTACGATTAAATTAAAATACAAAGCGAATGATGCAGTTAGCGTACAGTGGTTGCGAGAGGTTCTGGTTGTTCCCGGGATTGAATCCACTTCGGCTCCGGATCTTGACGGCACTTTCGGGGTGGGTCCATCCGGGCATCGGACCACAACAGGTAACTTCAACGAGTATTGACTGAGCAGGAGGTGCAGCAAAGACGACAAAGATGTAAGCAAGAAGAAAGGGCCTTCCTCAGCAAACTGGTCATTCACCGTTCTTTCGCAGGAATAAAGAAGCGCTTCAGATTAGTCACTACTTGCATATCGGCTTCCAAGGGGTATATAACGAGACACTGACTCTTCATATGACTCTTCTCTACTTTCTTCGAACCAGTACCCAACACATACTGCAATAAGAAACTTAAATCACAAGTCCACGATATCTCTGGTAATTACAAGTTTCTCAGTCACAGGGCTCAAGACAACTGACACAGCCAGCTCAGAGCACACTCAAACATCATCTCTCACCATGTCTCTACCAGGCCTCACAGGTAAGTGCACACTTCCTTCCCAAGAAAGTATCTCACAAGAATAGCATACCCTTACAAGTCCTTTCTTCCGCTTCAGTGGATCCTAGATCAAATCGCCCTCTCGGTCCAGCAACTCTACGAAGAAACCAACTGGTCTGAGGCCCTGGGTTCGTGCGAAGAGCACTTCAACGGACTCCTTCCCGAGAACTTTGTAGGGCTGTTCGTTTCACTGCTCATAATCGTTCTCGTCGGCCAATTTGTTGTCGCAACTGTCAAGGGCATGGTAGAACTCTTGGTCAGCTTGGCCAAGATGTGTCTGATCGCCTACATCCTTGCCATTATCTTCTATCTCGTCAACAAGATGGTAGACTAAGATCTACGGGGGCCTTTGACTTGGAAATGGACTTTGGGTGAAATGGGGCTTTTGGGGGAGTGAAGAAGGAGGTTGCGAAATGCCTGGAACAATATAAGAGTCCCTTCATACTGTCTAAGGAGCAGCGTCTTCGTGAAAAGTTACACAGACTATTTTATTGCGTTGATTGCAACACTGTGCCTCTTGTTTTAGAGGTTCACGTCGTGACATTGTAGATGATCGACAACTCTAAACAGACATGCATGTTTTCAACAACCTTATCGTAGGCTTTTGATCTCCATGTCAGCATTTGCTCAATTCAGTCTTTGATACTGTTTTCATTATTTAATTGACAGCCGATTCTTGCTACTACCCTACTCAACTTGGCGACATGTTCTTTGCTCTTGTGCTCAACAGCTGGCCCTGGGCGAGACTGAACTTACGCTAACGATTTAGCGAGCGGCACGCTATTGGCCCTCTTGTCACCTGGAGCGGCGGCATCGGTGTCGCTAAAATAAGCACAATACAGTGGGGGTGCCCTGTAAACCACTGAAGCAAAAAGGCTGCACCTTAAGAAACAGACCCTGATGAAATGAAGCTATTCCCAACATACACAGTCCAGAGCCGTGGACTTGAGGAGGCCCTCGGAGGCAAGTCTGCTGCATTTCTCGTAGAAGTCCTAGCCTTGTGTCTCGAGGTCTCATTTGCTCCTGTGGTCAATGCACAGGCTACTCAAGCGACCAAGATGGGAGTTGGATCATTTCAAACGGAAGACGGGATGCGTTCCGCCGGCAGCGTGCAGCCAGCTCCCTGTAATCTGACTGCTCCTCAGGTCAATGAGACTGCTCCTGCGATGAATACAGTAGGTGACTCTTTGCCTCCAGTAAATGCTAGAAGGGTCACTTGATGTTTGCCCCGACCGCAATTCATCACTGTTGGTAGATGCGAAGGGGTAGAATCCTCTCGATGATGGCCATAAAGTCTCTGGTGAGCCCTGGCTCAGTCTATCGCACCCATTTCTGCCCGCGCTTTTCAGCTTTTGATCTACACAAACCACACCATGTGCAGGATGCCTAACAGAAAGTAACTAAAAATGACATCTGTGTTCTTTAGAACCAACGCCCTCCCCCCAGAAAAGCACTAACACCGCCCGCCAAGCCTAGAACTACAGCCATTTCTCCATACACCTTCACTGTTTGAACTAATGGGGAAGGGAAGATGAGGCTCTGTTTGACCGAAACCACTGACATCCCTGCAAAGCAGTTGCGGCATCTCATCCCCCCTGGTTCACGCTGCTTGTGCGCACCCATACAGCGAGCTACCCCTGCCTGCCTCAATAAGAGGTCAAACCAACGTTTACACATTTCGAACCAACGGTCACTCTCCTGCGTTGCGCAATGAACGGTATTGTTGCAATGCAGTATATAACAGTAAGGTATGGCCTAGGCTATGATCTCCTTTGCGGTATGCCGGGGGTTCAGTATACGCAACGATACCTCGTAACCTTGAAGTATTAGATTTCGACCCCCAGTTTCCTCTTCTTTCTCCTCCTCTGCTTTCCCCATCTACTGTACCTACCATTACTTGGTTCAGCTGTCGTTCTGTTGGCCTGTAACGTCAATAAGAAAGCCACAATGGCTGGCACCCAATCGCCTAGCGTATGTCCTTGGTCATATCTCTATTTCTACTCATCAGCTATTGACATTCTACAGGGGCTGCGTAAAAGGCGTCGCAATGGAGTTGGTACTGTGGCTCAAGCTGAGACGAGACCGGTCAAGAAGGTAAGCTAGCCCCTGGGTTCTTGTTCGCGTAAGAAAAATGACTGAATGGTCTACAGGTCAAGGCGACGGCCCCTGGCCGCGAGGAACTCGTGGCCTCAGAAGCCCAAAGGTCACACAATGTCGAGAACGCGAATCAGAGTGATGCCGAAACTCATGCCTCAAGGCCTCATGGTGACAGAACCACGCCCCGTGCTATCAAGAGCGCATCAGAAGCCGCCTTAGTCGTTGCTCGAATCTTGATTGAGAACATTCAGCGCAGCAGTAACGAAGATCTACTCGGAACCAGGGTGGAGGACTTCAATACTATCGATCATGCTGAGAATCCCGCCGCGAACGACCAATTCGACGAAGAAGAGCTGAATATCTCTAGGGACACTCCACAAAGAGAATTAGTCGAGACGCGAGAGAGTGAAGCGAAACGCGGAGCCGAGGAGGAGGCTTCAGATACCACAGAACAGCCATAAGCTGACGAGATGAACGCCCAAACCAGCGGCAGAAGGGACATAGCTATCCAAAAGAAACAGGGAAATAACAAGTCCTCTGCACACTAGAGCAAGGAAACCTCGAAGATCAACGACGCCATCTAACTCGAGGTGCTGGATAAATACGCAATGGCATACGGCCTTGCAGAAGATCCAGAACCCCCGGATTCAGCAGCGCTACGCCTACTATGAGTAAAAGCTCGAGGATATGCCTATTCTAAGCCACATCTTTAGACCGCTGTGTAGTATATGTGCTGACTTGCTTGCGCGGGTGTTAGACGACACCGAGACCGGTCACATGTGTGAGAAGAAAGGCAGTACGCTCTTAGCTATGTATTATATACATGGCTGACAATCTCTAGGAGAATCTGTTAAAGTAGCAGCCAACTTCAAGTCTTGTAAATCTTGTGGTGGCAGGCGAGGACCGTGTAAGATAGTATGCCTTTCTCTCCCCTTTTTTGCAATGGACAGATACTGACAGTCCAGAATGAGGTGCCTGTGCTACTCAGAGGGATCAGCAAGCTCATGAGTGAGGCTAACTTCTACTTACACAATGCTAACTACCGGATTCCCCTTATAAGTAAAGTCTACTGCCCCTAACGTAGCGAGGCTAAAGGGTTTGACAGCCTCCAGGCTGAGCACACGTCAAAGCTTGATACTCCGAGCTGAGTGTTCGTCCCGACGTTGGATTTGTCGAGGCAATCAAAGCAACGAATCAGTTCAGTGCCAAAGTCGACAGCATCGGCGGCCAAATTGAAGGGCATGCATCGGTCATTGAAGAGCACATGGACGCCAGGTTCTCCAAGCTAGAGGACTTGGTGTAAGAGGACAAGCATTGGACAGTCGTAAGAGTACTGCGGATGCGAGGTCTGTTGATGGGTCTATGTATTCGGGCATATAACTGGGTTCGAGGCAGTATGTAAATGGACCGATCAACATCTGGCGATTTGAAGTATTTGGTCTGTTTAGAGTGGAATGCAGGTATCTCGTCGTGTCCAAGACAACAATCGAGATTGGGGGACAACAAAGAGCACGCTTTTGACCATCTTTATCTCAGATTTTGTTAACTACTCTGTAATCGATATTCTTTAATTCCATTGTACATGTTCCCTTTGTAGTTTTAGAACAAACAGTTCTGTATGTCTTTGTTTGTAAGCTACGTTGAGTTGGAAAGGTCTTGGAATTCGCCAGACAAAATGGAGTGCACTGTCTCTTTGCTCGGTCGTTTTAAAGCACATAACTCACCTCGTCAGAACAAAATTCACCGAAAATAGAACAAAGAGCCTCTCAACCTTTCAGGAAATGGCAGATCGTGTGTCAGCGGCGTTGAAGTGCTTTGACGTCCATCGCGTAAAGTCACGTGCGGCAAGTTCTTTGTTCTGTTCAGCATTAACTTGTCAGTCTTCCCCTCTCCGCCTCTGAAACTCGGCACTTTCATCTACAGATCTTTCGCCAAAATGTACTACTGCACATCCGGTCCCGGCAATCCCACTTCCGAGCACAAGGCTGCCTGTCCCTGGTGCTTCTTGAGGCGTCCTCGTTACCCAGTCCCTCCCTGGCAGACATCCCCCATCCCTCGTCCGACAAAAGAACAGCTCGATCGACTTCTCCATCGCACCTCGGATGAGCTGGGCTGTTACAGGTGGATATTTATACTGATATTTGTATTCCTCCTTGTATGGCTTCTCTGGACTATTGGCACCATCTGCCTCGATTGGTACGATACGTCCAGAGGCATCATTCCATTTGTCGACCTCATGGATGAGATTGCCGAGAACG
This sequence comes from Fusarium pseudonygamai, assembly GCA_013186785.1. NCBI lineage: Eukaryota > Fungi > Ascomycota > Sordariomycetes > Hypocreales > Nectriaceae > Fusarium > Fusarium pseudonygamai. The sequence goes on along the minus strand of JAAQRH010000434.1, from coordinate 23,703 downwards.
CTGGTCTCGCCTTTTCCGTCCTTCAGCTGCCTCTTTACACATTCGTTTCTCATCGAATCTCCGGCAGGTTAGATCCATTTAATGGTCTGCAACCATCGCAATTCGCCATTTTCGAAACACGTCCACATATTCGCACTGCTCTCGCCGTTTGTCGAGAAATGTCCGAGACAGACGGAACAGCCGACGAAGAGATGCACAACATTACCGAAGCTTGGGAAGATGTACACAATATCAATTGGCTTTATTTCGCTACTCTCCCTGACATTGCCACTGCCGAAGGGCGAGAATCACAGCCACAAGCGGGACTACGCAGTACCCAGGAATACATGACATCGATCGAAGATGCCTTAACGACTGTTGGTGATAGGCATCGAAAGGGCGTCGACATGGCCGCCCTTTCTGAAAATAGTCTACACCTTCTCTACATAGTGATACCTGCACGGGTGAGCCAACTTCGCGAGACGATAGACCATTTCAGACGCCGCAAGTATGCTTTGATGGAGGCAACGAGCCAGATCATTGAGCCTCTCAAAGCCTGCCAGGCATACTTCGAACGGATCGACCTGTAAGTTCTGACCATAACCGAAACGCACCTCAATAACCTAATGGGCACAGCAACATAAATGCAAGGGAGACAGAGCGACTGATCCATCACGCCAACCACATAGCCGATCTCTACAAGCTCAGCGTAAGCAAATTAGAGCGGGCAGAAAGCGCAGCCAATACCCTCTCTCGCGAGCTTAAAAGAAAGTATTTCTTGAGACTTGAAGGGGATGTCTCTGAAGTCGCTGGCGGGCTTTATCGGGTGCGTAAAAAGGTTCACTACATGCTGCGTACGAGAGACAGGGCGTTGAAATGGTATCGTCGTGAGCTCAAGAGGAGGCGTATAGAGCCGGACATCCCGATAGAAACGGAGGACTCTTATAGATTCCGCAAGTTGTTGGATGATGATAGGATGCCGGCCGAGATGCCACGGAGGTGGTGGAGGTGGTGGAGGCGGGAGAGGTGGTATGAGTGGTGTAGCAGCCCCCAGGCAAGGTGTGGTGTGGTGTTTATTCCTTGGGTTAATGGCAAGAAGCAGCATGAGTATTAGAGTAACATATAGTCGTAGAGGTTGAAGTTGAATCTATGATATAAAAAGATTGGAATAAGCCTATCTTTAAACACATTCCAAGGAAAGCAAACCAATGATACTGAAGTTACAGACATGCCAGTATCAACCTCATTGCGTGATTATATCCACCCTTTCAACTTACATCAACTCTGTCCTTGTAGTTGAAAGTAGCACCTTTTCCTCTCCTGTATGCTTCCGTTGACATTTACATCAGGCTTTCCCATAGTAAATATCGTTGATCTTGGCTTCATACGTCTTCATAGTCTCAATCAATTCTCCTCCGGCAGTCTTCCAGTCGACCTTGTTCCCATGCAGCCCCTCCAAGGTCATGGCAATATCGTCCTTGGTGTCCTTGGACCACTCACGATTCCAGTTCAACTTGTGCTCCAGCTTGCGAATCTCAGAGCAAGAAATGTGACTTCCACTGCACCCGAACGCAACGTATATGCACAAACCATCCGCAGCTGCAAACTTTTCCCGTAGCGCAAGTCTTTCTGACTCCAAAGCTGCGGTGTCGGTATCACGGGATTGACGGGTTAGATATTGCCATAAAGCGGGAGACTTGTCCTGGCCTGCGATGGTGTCTCCCAGGTTAGATATCTCTAGGAGTAAATCTTTCTTTATCTTGATCACATTCTTGTGTGCGCCACAGAGCTCATTCCCGAGCTCTCGGATAGACTCGTGACCGGTTCTGGTTTGCTTGATCATCTTCTCGTAGGCTGTTATGCCATCATCTAATGTAGAGAGGAACTTCTTTGCCTCATTCTCTACATTCTTTCCCTTCGAGTATTGAAGGTGAAGAAACTGCAGAACGGATGCTAGCCATGATGGCTCCGAGGAGATAATTTTCTCGAGATTAGAGATATGTCGACAAACGTCGTAAAAGTGCTTGGCAATACTTCTGGTTACAGTCGCAAGCCGATCATCTGCCAGATTGACTTCCCGCAAGAATACCTCGCTGAAGCTCAGTTCGAGCCCCTCGACGACCTTCTTATCGAGCTGTTGAGTCATTTCTCTTAAGAACTTGCCACTGGCGGAAAGGACTAGTCTATCACGGTGGCAAGATGGGATTTTGGATGCTGTAGGTAAGCCAAGGAGTTTTCTGACTCCTGCCATGAAAAGGCCGCCAAGACTGCCGCCAACAGGAAGCAGAAAGTCGAGGACAAAGTTCAGCCAAGGCGTGCTTGTCGATGAAGCAATGATAATAGTGATGAACATGAAAGCGTAAATAGGATGTTTCCGGAGGCATCGCAAGATTGGCATAATCCAGCCACGGGCTATGCCTAGATAGTTTGGACTCGAGCGAGGCAAGGAGTTGTCTCTGGTATAAAAGTTCTCTGGTCTGTCGGCAGGTTGCTGGTTGTTGGATTAGCGAGTGTCACATGGACTGTGGTGGTAAAACGTACGGCAGCCTGTACACCTGCTTTGTCTTCTTCTGCTGCCTCCTGTTTTGCTCTCTCCTCTGTAACCCTTTCTCGTTCAAGTCTTTCTCGTTCAAGTCTTTCTCGCTCAAGTCTTTCTCGCTCAAGTCTTTCTCGTTCAAGTCGTTCTCGTTCAGCCCTGGCTCTTCTCTCCCGTCGTCTCATGTGAGCCTGGTAACGTCGGTATTCATCTGGGGTTAGGTCATCTCCCGACATTTTGACGATTGTGGTGTGAGTGTGTCGTGTGAAAGCCTCTCGACTGGAGTCACTACTTGTTATCTCTTAGGGACCCCAAGCGCCCAAATAAATCGCTTAGCAAACGCTGAGTAATTCGTAGGCCAGCTGCCAAGTTATGAAGAACCCCCAGAGTGTGAGGTCCGTGACAGAGATTGGCTTAGTTATGAGTTTGGTTGTAATACACTAGCAAGGTTTTTGGGTGCAGATTGTGTACTATCACAGGAAGCAGTTGTTTCTTAGAGGGAAATTGATAGCTCTAAATAAAAATTCGGTTCATCTTGTTGGTCTAGTGATCCATATGGCCCTGTACTAATGTAAGCCACAGTTGACATGTCCTCTTCCTTACCCTGGTTTTGTGACAGACTGACAGTGCTTTGAGCCACCATGACAAGTAAATACATTCGCCTGAAGCGGGCTGAATGCCAGGGCATACACGTCACTTACTCCAATTCACCTTGAGACCCTGGGTGAGAGAAATGAGTCACGGTGCTACCTAAGTCAGAAGTGATAGAATGAATGAGGTATAAATGCCTGTGTGCTGACCCAGCAAATATCATTCACCATCCTTCCTAAGCATCATTCTCCAACCTACTCAGGATGAGCCTCATGAAGATATTCTTGATCCTCTTTGGAGTATGCTTTTTCTTTTGGATGGGGCGTTCACGCCAGAGAGGCGGGAGCCCGATCGGAAATACCGACGATGCAATAAGTACTTGGCCCTTTCATCGAGATGCTCTGTCCCAACACTAACAAATACAAGATGACATCTGTAAGGTTTACAGTCTGATTAGAGAGGGAACCCCAGGCTCTACTAAGCCTCCCTCTCTCTACACCATAATCCACATGGATGAGCCGCGGAAAGGAGATATTAACGTCGATATTAAGGCGTGGAAAGCCTCGATCGATGTGAGCGAAGAGTACCTGGGGACGGGAACCCGCCAGGAGGAGATCTTTATTCGCGCTGCCGGTATTCTGACGAACTATTCTACTCGAAGTGTATACGATAACCAGGTTTGGAACAAGATTCGTGGGCGGTCGGACGCCTTGAAGGAGATCTGTGGATGGGAAAGCTAGATGGAGGTTGGGCTGCTGTGAATTTATCAGCAGGTTGTTCAGATTGGCGATGGTCCGAGAATGGTTAGCTAACAAGTTGGCCTGTTTCGAATAGATATGTCACTGAGGGGAAGACATCTAAACCACCCATCAATATTACAAAGCCCCTGCGTCAAATGTTTTGCGACTACAATCTCTACACTCCGATTTATGTTACACATAGACGTGCCTAAGCTGTAGGAACAATAGTAACAGAGCAACAGGTACGCAACGGAAATTCCCTGGATTACCCCGAATTGTGTAACCTGCCCCCTGTCTTCAGGCAGACTGTAGAAGTGTACAGGTAGGCAGATTGCAATGCTGATGACACGGCATCACATCATTGTGAGGACCCAGAAAGCGGTGAAGGATACAAACATGGGCTCCTGGGTTGCAAAGAAAAAGACGGGAATTAGTTTGGCGACAGATCGGCGGATTTGGTGTCAGCGATTCCCATGTTTCTTGATGCCCCTAGAAGGGACACATTCCACACATGTGACAATACCCCAGCCGTAGAAACACACTTCTTCTCCGCTCACTTGACTTACCTTGAAAGTCGACAACAACATGGTGACTGGTGACATGCGGCTTTGTGCAGGGCAGATCCGGCGGTACCACAGCCCAGAGGGAGAAACCCCACAAAAGGCCGTATCAGACCTGCAGATCTGGCCCATGCTCCCAAGCTCCGACCGTTCTTTGCTCGTGAAACGTGCGAGTAGGGTGGGGGACGGTGGGTAGAGAGGATGGACCTGATAGCTTAAGTAACTGCTGTTCGGCTTCATCTTGGGCGTCTCTTTGCAGGGCACCACATCATTTGAACATGGCAGACTATCAAGAGGTATGCTCCCATGCTTTTCAAAAACTTAATTGTGGCTGACGTGGTGAACAGCGCACTCATGAGGAACATCCCGCTGTCGAGGAGAAAGTCAACACCATGGCCCACCAACCACGCCCGCCACGCCCTGTAAGTCACTCAGCTTGAGGATATTCCCATTCTGACATCCAACTTAGTCATCGCCGATATCTGCTCCTGCAGTTAGCATACCGGACGAAACAAATCCATGGCAAGATGCAGAATCAGATATAGCTCAAAAAAGCGAACCCATACCTCACGACCCCCCCGAAGCCCAACCACACCACGAATATGCGAGGAGCTGGCCCCCAGCGTTCCAGGATCAAGTTGATATAAGTTATCAAGTTGGTACAATACTTGAGCTCTACGACACCTCGCAGCCACCAACTAGACGTGCATTCGCCGCTCCGCCAGGGAACTCGCGTCGCAACCAGCATGAGGGCGCGGGAAGCAGTGCGTACCCGGTAGGTGATGTCGGCTCACAAGGAGAAGAGGATGAGAGTTGGCTAGGTGCTGCTTCTGATGTATTTGAGCCTCTCCCAAGTTCGCCGAGTGGCAGCCATGTTCTGCAGACAGGTGGTGATGTGGAGGACCTCCTGACTCCCGAAAACTTTGCAAAGTATAAACGGTACAGGAGGAGGGAGAAGAGGGCAGGGAGGGGGTGATTTGGACGTCGATGGGGAGAGACAACGGCAAAAAGACATGCTTCAGAGTCAGTGGGTGGCCAGTTTGGGAGTTCACTGGCTCAATGGTGCTGAAAGTTGTGTATTTTCAAGGGATTGAATGTACGTTGGTTATGTATCTTGATCCCTCAGCACCTGAAGCCGTGCGTAAGCTCTACCATACAAGAATGAATAGCCTCAAGTCTCAATAAGCGCCTCACGACTTCACTGATGTCCTATGAGCTATCTAGGGGATACACAGCAAGAACTTCCATCATGTACATAATATCACATCATCTGTCCATCTGCTCGTGGAAACAACATCTCCCTGCACCCATCATCACCATATTCCCTTCTAATTCTTCTCCTCGCCCTTCTCCTTCCGCTGCTTCTGCAGATTGAAGAACATCCACCTCTGCTTCTGCTCGTTGACAGACATGCTCTGCTGTAGAGCCGCCATCTCATCAATGAGCTCCTTGAACTGCTCCTCGGTCTGCTCCGAGGAGCCAGTCCCGAGCTGTGATGCGTCTGCGTCTTTGAGGATCTTTAGGGAGGGGGGTGTTGTGCTTTGTCCTGGGCTGACGCTCGGATCGCGAAGAACCGTTGTCGTTGCGCTGATGACAGAAGGGGCCTTGGGAATTGGTCCATAACCACCGGTCGTAGTCGGTGCTTTGGGGGCAAAGGCACTGGGAATACATCCGAAACCGCCGGTCGTAGTAGGTGCCCTAGGGGCAGGAGGAAAGCCGCTGACGCCAGTATGTGCTGTAGGGACAGGCGCAAAGGCACCGGTAGTAGTGGGTGCCTTAGGACCAGGCATGAAACCGCCGATGCCCGTAGTAGTAGCAGGTACAAAGGTACTGTTCGCAGCAGCCGTCTTGGAGGCAGGTATAAAAGCACCGGTAGCAGTGGGAGCCTTGGTGACATGAGGGAAATGGCTGATACCAGTCGGAGCCTTTGGACCAGGTACAGAACCGCCGATGCCAGTAGTAGCAGACACAAAGGGACCGGTCGTAGCGTGTGACTTCGGGGCAGGCAAAGCACCGGACGCAGTGTGTGTCTTGAGCGCAGGAACGAAGCCGCCAGCGAGGGAACCTAGAGTGTCAATGTTAGTCTATTCTCTTCCTTCTCGTGTGCTTTCCCATGACCTACCACCGCCCAAGCTTCTTGTCGCTCTCTGACCTCGAGCAGTCAAGGCTGGAACCGCAGGAGTGCGCTGGCCCTGACGACGGTTTGCCAGGCTGCCGAAGCCTACCTGGCTTGCCTTGTGGCTCTGCGCAACGGAGCCTCCGTCGACGGTACCTAGTGCATCTATGTCAGCATTCGATGTCTATGTCTGTGTAGCTGAAGAAGACTTGCTCGCAGAGAACTCACTCCGGTCCCACTCGTCTCTTGTCAGCTTCATCCTTGCTGCTAGAATGTGCTTTCTGTCTTCGCTCAGGTCGCTCAAGTTCACCTGCGTGGTTCGTAAACTAATACCAGTCCTGGCGGTCCTGGCTTCGCTAGGCGTGACGTTACCAGACGTGACGTTACCGTCGTTCATATACTCCTTTATTTCTTGCTTTCTTGTTTTAGTCACTTCTGTAAAGGGATCGTTATAATCTTGTCCGTTGTCCATTGTGGTGGTTGAAAGGCGAATTAGTGAATTTTAGAGATGTTGTAGGAGAAAAGTTGGAAATAGCATGAAGAGTGTTGTTTCTTTTGTCCAAGATATGCACCTGATGTGGATGAATGAACTTTGTGTTACGCATATCTCAAGGTTACACAACTAGGGCACTGTCGCGTTAGAGGCTAGGCGTTAGCCAAAGGCCAAACGTAATACTCACTTCTCGTGTAAACCAACTTTCTTGTTTACACAGGACCCAAACGCAACGATGGGAATCACCAACGATGCCGAGGTAGGAATCTCCCCTATGTTGATACTTTAGTGCTAAGGCCTACAAACAGACGGCTTGCAATCAGCCCCTCGACAAGTTCAGGCGCCCCGGTGTCAACTTCACGCTCTGCCCAGGCTGCAAAAAGGCAGCGACCCAGCATCTGATCCGCGAACATGCCCAGCCATGTTGGTTCAGCACCACGGGCTGGCCCAAGATCGAACGCTCCCTGTATCTGAAGCAGGAAGACGGTTCTTCCCACTCTGCTGAGTTCGAGAACATCGTCCCCCACAAGGCAAGTACTCGATAGCATAGCTTGCTTTAGAGTCGGTGAAACTAACGGTACCAGGTCAGATCATGGGTGCAGCGGCGCCACAAGGAACTCCAAGACGCTGGCATCTGTTTCGACTCGTACGACAAGCACAACACAGGCTATCGCCTCATATACGCGCCGTGGTCCCGCGCCTTTCTCCTCGACGAGTGGGATGGACAGGACCTCTCCCAGAAAGGCGCAGAGCTGCTCTTGGCCAAGTACGGCGAGCCCCCGATGGTTGAGGACCACGACGATTTCGATGTCGACATCCAAGCCTCTGAGTCTGTCTCGAACGCAGGCGACAACTTCATGGCCACGATCGAAATGCACCGCGCCAAGATCAACGAAGGGACTCAGCAGCTCATCGAGTGGAACGTGATGATTCTTCAGATATACCGCTTACTGATTGAAGATGAGGACTGCGATGATGATAGGCAGGGGCTGATGGGAATCCTGGATCAGTTGTTTGAGAAGAGACGTGAGTTGGTGTGGGAGATGAGGGAGACAGAGGAGGAGCTTGATGATGCTTATCGAGAGCTTTTTGGTCTGGGGAAAGATGTTTCTTATCCTTTTAAAGGTAAGGTCTGGGAGGATCTGCTGCGAAGTGTTGTTCCCTTGCCGATGATCATGGGCAGCAAGTAAGATAGTCTATTACGACAGCCTTTTCCCTACAAATACATGACCCCTAATATGTTTCTCCTAGTTCCTTTCCGTGTCCCCCGTCTTGCTTCTTGGTCCATCGTAGATATCTAGCAACCTGCTTCTCGGTGAAGGGGAATTCTTCTCCCTCTGCCCAGCCGCCTGGCATGCTATCTGGTCCTGGTGTATCCACGGCTGATCTCAGATACCTCATGGTCTTTGACTTCGTAGGGGCACCCTGCGATTTCCATTAGCGTGTTTAAATACAGTTGGATGGGGCGATCCTACTGCGGCGGTAGTTTCAGACGACTCTGTCTCATCAGGGGCAACAGCCGGCACATTCTCAACCTCGGGCGCTGGGGGGACGCTCTGCGATTTCTATTAGCATTTCCAATGCATTTAGACATGATCAACCTACATTCGAACGGTTTATAAGCGCCTGTGCCTCACGAAGGTTATTCCGCACGTCACTCCAAGCCTTGTTTGTCACCGTACGGAGTAGGGTTATCCTCTTCGTGGCCCACTCTGGTGGAAATTCCACTTCGCCAGCCGCACATTTAGAGAGCTCGTAGTCTGGCTCGTGGAAGAATGCACTTTTCAGATCAGCTTCTGAGATTAGGTCTCTATTCTCCAGTGGTGGTTTGTGGTGATAGAATCTCTGAAATTGTCGAGCGCGGAGTCTCCCGTTCTCTGTTGGTTCTGTCATCTTGTCGGGGTCGTAGATGACGGTGGGAGGAACGAAACAGAATTACATTTGGTGAAGACTGAGTATTTATACTATCGAGCTGTTCTTGATGCCTTGCTGCTTGATTATTCACTGCGAGATGTTGGCGTTGGGCTACATCTACAGCTTGACGTGATCTTACAATTACCCTTTGAGGCACGACGACAATTGATGACAGCACAGATAATGAAAATATGGGAATTGTCTTTTATTGCCGTATAAAACCCACGTCAATTCACTTTTACGCTGTTTCGGCATGACTCCCCCCTTTGTTTGCGTTCAGTCACTAGCATCATTAATGCGTGCACGGGCATACAGTGAATGGAAAAAGAAAAAGTCGTCTTGATATCCCAGGCATTCCCTTTTTATCACATATTCTTCACATCTCAGACGCATGTCTGCTTGCCAGGCAATGCCCTCTCATTGAACGCATTGCAACAGTCATCCAGACCCTTATGCAGACTTCACGAAATTCGCTGTCGCGTCGGCACGTGTTGACTTTGAAGCATGAGACTGATACGATATGTCATATAAGCCACCAAGTTATTGCCAACATGTTCTTGTCACATGGATGTCGTTAGTGAAGCTGATAGCAGTACCCTGTCCAGCCACCAGCACAGGCAAACGCGATAAACAAGCGACACCATATAAGAAAACAATCTTGGTTCCGGCGGGTGACCTTGCAAGATCGTTTTTTTTTATCACAAGACAAGACCCCCGTTTTTCGTCTTTCAAATGATGCGCAACAAGCACTGTCTCAATTCTATTCAACGGCGCGACAGCAGTAACTTGCTCGAGCTCTCAAAGTGCCGGGCATCAGGTAACTTCAGATCGCGAATAAAGCCGCTAAGCGAATGTGGACTTACCGGACGCACAGGGCTGAATTAGTGGGTGTCTTAGCGCTGTAACCACGAGCATTTACTATAGGGAATATGTTATAAGAGCTGGTGAGTAGGTAGGTAGTTGTCGCACGATTAACCTAACCGGGAGAGCAATTGGGCTCATGCAACAAAACAACAAGAATACCTATCGTTCCCTTGCGTTCACCCTCAGCAATAACTACAAAGCTCAAGCGACCGCTTGAGAGTGGCTTGATCAAGTCATGAGCAGAAGAACTTATCTCGGTGGCAAGGATAATTGGCCAAGCTGCCACTGCCCAGAAAACGACCTACTTCAAGATCACATTGGCGATGCGCTTTTTCTTTCATCTGGATGATATCTTTAATTTGCAATGATGAAGGTATCGCGACGGCGTCAAATGGAAGACACCCCACAACACCACTTTCCTGGGCGGCAAGGGACCAATGGTCTTACATGATTCAAATCCTGGATCATTACAGCGGCGCGTGTAATACCCACTCACTGCGCCATACTTTCGGAGATGTGTCCCTCCATGAGCGGACATCGTGCTCAAGGAGTGGTCAGATACAACATCAGCAGCACGATACAGGAAACTGCTTGGAAACTTTCTCTGAAGAAAAGGAACCAAAAAGGTAATTTTGTACAGTCAGGTGATGAGTTTGTAAACGATATAGGTTTTAGAACCCTGGGGTAATTGACTTGGGGACGGTATCGCATTGTGCTGGCGACCTCGATGCGGGAGCTCAACCAAGATCCTTCCGCCGAAGGTCATGGCCGATTTCTGCTGTTCTTACCTATGATGACCTTGGTAACTATAAACTCACAGGCTCATAAGATAAGCTTTTAAAATGTGGAATCCATCTGCTTTTAATTGCACCAGATAGTGCAAGAGACGCCGTTGTCCTCTGCTCTGTAAGTGACAAGTCGCCACCAACCATCAGCGCATAGGCAAGTCCTACGCCCAACTTAAAAAAAAAACAGCTTTTTCGAGACACACGCCAAGAGGCCCAAAGGCCGGTGATTCTCAGTTCTTTGGACCCGTTGCATGTGGCTCTCGAGCAAACTTGATCGCGACTTTTGCTGGCCTTTGAAGTGGTGAACTGGTGTATGAATCTCGAAGTCTCCGGACAGCTGGAGCAGGATATGAGCATGCTAACAATGCATATTGAAGAGAGCTTTCTCAAAGGTATGCGACCAACGTTATGCGTTTATTATCCGTCGTTGAGGTAAGGGTGGGATGGCCGTGCTGACCTGACAGCGAGACACGCTGCCAATGCTTGCATGCACCTTGAGGCTAAATATTGACGCAGTGATAACCTGGCATATGGTTATTAAGATGCAGATAGGTAGGGCTTGAAGCACTTCTCGATTTAGCTTATGACCGCGAAAAGCCATTTTGTGTTATGTAAGTTTACTGTCAGGCTTCCGTTCTGTTGGTCGGAAGATGGAGAGACCAGCGACCAAGATAATACCCTATTGGCTCCGGTGAGGAATCTATGGCCATGGCATTGCAATATCCTTCGGAAAGAATGTAATAAAGATACTGAATAGTTGCAGAATGTCCTACACAGTGCTAGAGAGATGTCTCGTCCACTATCATGGATAATGCGCTGGGGGAATAACCTCTGCAAGGGACGGCTATGCCTTCAGAAGGGGACATTTGAAGGTGAAAAATTAGACACCCTGTATCATCCAACATTATGCTTATAGAATCTCTCAGCAGACTCCAGCCATTCCGGTACATTGAGGGCGAGAATCCATCAATGAGTCTAACTTGGCGTGGCAAACCACAACCGCCACGGAGACCAAAAAATATGCTGTGTGGGAAGAACTTTTCGGAATAGTTCTTACGTGTCAACCAGCTTGAAGCAAACCTGAGTCAGTGAATCGAATGCTGGAGATTGGATGGGGAGAAGCTCTTGGTTCCGATATAATACTTGGCGCCGTTGGAGCGCATTGTACACTCTGATAGCGTCTTCAACTTCATTTAGGCTGGATCTGCACCTAACACTGACTAGGCGAACGTGCTACAGTCAACAATGAGCAGGCCATTCAGTATCATAAGCTTCGGCAAGGCAAAGAAGATGCTGAAGCAGTAAGGTACGGGAGTACAGCTACGATTTAACATGAAGCTTATTGGCATGATATCACTAAATCTTTGGTTTGTATCACAAAGCTCATTTCATATGCGGTGTAAGACACCAAGCGTTCCAATACACATATCCATGCTGTGGAGTGAAACGTTGAATGGTAACCGCGCGCCTTTCTCGGAAACATCTCGGTGAGCTTCTTACGTTGGCATAGTAGTCCAGAGACCACATCCGCAGAGAAATCCAACACAAGACCCTTGAAGTTCTGACGAGCATCAAGATACCCCTGAAAAGGACAAAAAAGCAAGTCGTCGCCGTTGACCCATTATGCAAGTAGGAACAAACCTTGAATTGGCATTTCAGCATGGCTCAATGGGCAAAAAAGAACCGCCTTACTACAAGGCACAAGGAACAGGTGCCAGCTGTCGCTTCAGCTATGGGTGGAATGCTCGAGAGAGACTAGGCCGGCGTTAAAGCGCAGACCACGAGCCTCTTTCTCAAGAGAACAATCTGGGAGAAGGTTCTAGCGTTGATCTTCAGGTCATGTCTCATGAACCTTGTCATGAGTTCTTGATGGAACTCCGTCATGATGCAGTAGCGTGGGATCATTTATAAATAAAGTTAGACTTTTGTGAAGACTTCTTACGAGCCGTGAAGGTCCGCGGTGTGCGTTTACTGACAAGCAATCATTGTGCAGGGGCTGTCCAGTGCTGCGGAGAGCCAATCCCCAGTAGCAACCCTGCTCCGGAGACAAATGACACACTGACTGTATATCTCAAATGTCGCATCGGTAATCAACTGAAGAACGTGTCTATTATCCATTCGAGCTTCAAATCTCCTTATCATTTCGCAAAGACCAGCTCAAGTCGTGATAAATTCTGGAATTTGGACCAAGTTGCAGAGGCAGCTTTGTCTTCGCTCGCGAAGTTTCTCAAACCCGGCGCCGACACCCAGCCAACATGTCGCCTACAAGGAGGCAACGACCACTAATTTCAGGTCATGGCGGGCCCCGGAAGTCCCCCCAGTTGATACGGTCTGTAGCGCCAAGCACTAACGAAAACACAGACGATTTCAGTGAACGGTATGGGAACCATTGCATGCAACATGGTGGAGAAGCCGGTTGTGACCCTTTCTTAGCATGATGTAAGTCAATGAAAGACCAAGAACAAGAGCCGGAGGACGCTCAGCGTGTCCCAACTGCGACTGACTGTGGCAGACCTGGGTCGAAATGTGAAGTACGGAAGAGGGTAGGATGATGCGAGAGACCGGATGAGTGATTTGTCGCTGTAAAAGAGAAATGACGCAGGTGAAGTTGGTGCGTTCTATTCCCCAGAGATTGTGTCTGCTGCATCTGGATGGTCCACCGATCCAATAGCAGCGGATCCGACAGCCCAAATGGCACACCACGTGTGCTGCTAGCCAGACGACAAGGTGTCAGGTACCCTGAATTTGTTGATCTATCACTGGTGCATGCATACGCCACTCAGTACTGCATGTGCAGCCTGTCAATGAGTGCTGGTCCCGGGGAGGTTTCCGGCAGCCTTAGCGCCGCATGACTGCACCGCCAGCACCAAAGCACGACACATTTAATCTGCATTCCACTATTTGCCAAGAGATACAGAGTCAGACTTCAAGCCTGGTCAGAGAGCGAACACGAACTACTGCACGGTCTGAATATTCCCAGTTCACCTGATTGTTTGGCCCTTGGTGAATTGAGCTGAGAAACCTCATCCTGGTGCATTGGGTCAGCTCCCTTTGAAGCTGTTTTGACATGTCATTTACATGCTCAACGCCACGGCATGATTGTGATGTTTACATCTTTCGGTAAGGATGTAGTTAATTTAGCCATAGTGTGCTTCTAGCTCATAATATGAACTTGATTGAACCCCAACCTTTATTCTATAATCTTCAAAAATCGCCATCTGTTTTGCCAATACACTGTCAGTTTACCCAAGATCCGTTGATACACTCTCTTCACTACAACGACTTCCATCACCTTTCATCCATACCTTTACGGCTCTTCACAACATACATCTCATTCATCAACTCGCATTTTCCAGCAATGGACTCTTCCATGATTTACTCGCCAACCTTCAAACCACCCTTCGTCATTGACAAGTCAAGAGACAGACTCCAGGTACGCCTTCGCAAGGAACACCTGGAAGGCTATCTTCTCATCAACTTGCCGCAGTACGATCCCGCGGAGGCCATGATAGCGGCTATGTCGGTGATCAAGTCCATGGACATCAACATGCTCAAGAAGGAGCCTGGGCGCAACTCATCTGCCTGGATGTCCCTAACTGGACATCCATGGAGCCCGGCTACGACACTCAGCGGGGGTATCCATTTCGCCCTTCCTTTGGCCACTGTGCGAGATAACAACGACCGAGGTAGCCTGGTTGCCTCAACCGGCGCGCAGCAAGGCCAACGCCAGGGAAATATCGTTTCTCCTCCCTTGAAGCCGAAGCCCCGTCCTGTCGGTGCGAAGGAGACGAAGAGGACCCGTGCCGAAGACGACGGTGACGAACAACGGTCTCCCAAGCGTCCGGACTCTCGAGGCTTCACTCGGTGGTTTCCCTGGAGTAGTGCCAGTCCAGAGCCAGCTAGTAGAAACTAAGGAACCTACGAGGGCTATTTGAAGACAACATGTGAATGAGAGGACTCTGTCCCATCTGTTAGGTTGGAACGGCGACAGATGTGCTTTCTGAGCCGGCCGAGGATAGAGAAAAGGGTTGTGCGCTTGAGACGGGGAATGGAGCTTCTTGTACTTGTTACAATAAAGATTGGTTTTCTGGGGGTATTCTGTAATGAGAAGTGAGAGTGATGAAGTGGAAAAGTGTTTGTGTTTTGTATTGCTCAACTGGTCTCTAAGTCACTGTTCCAGCCGGCATCCAAAGTATCGTAATGTAGCTCCCTCTTTGACTCTATTGTGCTGATCTATGATGAGAGAAACGCCTGCTCCAACACAACTATAGAAAGCTCCATGTGAACCACTATTGTGTTTCTGATCAATTGGCTCATCGAGTTCCTACATTATCCTCATTGCGAGACTGATACAGGTCCCAGATCAAATAGGAGAGGAAACACTCCGAAAGAGCCTACAAGGGGCTAACCCTCATTCATCCCACCTCTGTTTCCAAGTCCCATCAATCGATGCGTCGCTCTGACCAGAAAAAGGCCTTCATAGCCCAAAGGCATTCTCCCGCTGTAGCCTGTCGACCTCGATCTTCATAGATTGTATTGCTTCTTCCATCAGCAGCAGCCGACGGAACTTGTAGTCTTGTCCCTGCCCGGCATCCCGGTTCGCTTGATCCCACAGGATCTCCCAACTTCGCTCCAACGCCTCCCTTTTATCACTGCCTTGTCGTGTTTCGGATGTAGATGACGCGACACTAGAGGCAGCTGCGCCACTAGAGCGTAAAGGTCGTTGTCGTCGATGAACTTTGGTCCGTCTGCGGCTCGAAGTCGAGACTTGTGACTCGAAGGCGTTAGTACGTGCAGACGCCATGTCATGGGTTTGGCTAACCTTGGTATCTGTCTTGACCACAGAGTCTGCGTCTTTCATTTCAACATCATTGAGACTCTTTTGCCTTGCAAGCCAAGTTTCCGCCTCAGCGATCCCGTCGATGGAACTTCCAAATGAATCTTGGTTCAATTGGTGACTGGCAGCCATTTTCGCAAAGTACCACACTGTCTTCTCCAAGCGCTTTCCGACGATGCTAAGAAACTCAGCCCCATGGTTGTAATTGCACCACTCGAGTATATTCTGCCAGCTCTGAGGATGATCTGGGCGATGACCATTTGTCACTGCCCATAGAAGAATGGCTTTCGTCTTTGCACATTGCCTTATACCTGCTTGAGGGCCATAACTTCCCCCTTGCGCGTAGCTGCTGACTTGCTGGCCACATATCAATGTTGATGAGTTGTCAGCGCACATTGTCGTGTTGGTTGTCTGAGTGGCGGGTAGCTTAATTGACTCTGTCTGAATGAAGAGTAGTTGGTTGAGATTTACAGAGAGAAAGACATGCCGAATACGCCAACGACATATCCATCACTACAAGTTAATACACCGCTAGTGACAAGAAGATGGCATTCGTATATCCGCAGAAGCAGCATCAACCCGTTGACAGACCACCATTATGCAAAGCCTCAAGCAAACCTTTCTGACAGCATGCTGTTTCGTGAGTTTGCCTCTGCTGCATAGCGACGATCCAATGGATGCACGAGCTCAATATGCACTCTGCCGCGCATCATACTCAAGCACCATGTCACTCACCACATTTCCTCTGAAAGGCTCAAGAGTCCCATGTGATACCTTAGCAAACACCGTGTTCCCCATCATCGGACACAATTCTTGTGACTCCCGCCGTTCCTGGGTTGTGACCCAGCGTCCAGACTCTCGGGGCAGCAAGCGGCGACAATACCGTAAATCTTATTCCAACGTCGCCAGAGATCATTCCATTCTCAATCAGACTGCTAAACAGAATATTGTGGTAGTGAGTTGTCACCCACTGCGTTGGGGACTGGGTCTAGCGTCTGCAGCTTGAAGCTCTGAATAAAGACATTCACACCTACTCCGTACATACATGCAACCACTATCTCTAGCGTAGAATTGCACGGAATTGCATGCATGATAAAGACAGAGATAGCGTAGATGACGTTGATTCTGCTTCGTATATGTAAGCACTCAACCTAGCGTAAGGAGAAGATTGCCTCGCGTACACAGCTACCTGGACAGTGGTTTGGATCAAAAGTAGTCTTCATATTGGGAAGGAGCTGTATAGGTACTAGAAGAAAGAGACCGCCTTGATGTATTCGTGATATGATGTCTAGATATCTCACCGCCCTGGGCAACGATGACATAAGACTTTCTCTCATCTTGGTCTCTTCCAACTGTCAACTCTTCCATCTTTCAACTCTTTCACATCAAAACTTCTGACTTCGCTCTTTATTGTGGAATTCTAGCACTTTCAAGGCCTCCTCTCCTCTCTTTTACTGAGATTCAAGCACTTGACGGCAGTAGTGACTTCATCGTCACAAGTCGCTGCGAGATATCTTCACGTCTATAATCACGCCTCGGTTTCATATTCCCTGTCTGCTATTCAGGCCTTGCTACTTTTCAACTGCCTCTCTTCTATGCAAATTCTTTTTGTCTGGAAGTTGTGCTGCACCGCACTCTTCATCCAGTCTCACTGAACTAATGCCGCAAGCGTAAGTCTGCTTCCGTGAGCTACTGCGCGACTTCAAGACTAACTTGACTCTCTTCCAGGTAAAGCGCGGCACAGAACCAATCTAAATATAGTTCACGCCCATAATAACCACAATATGCTTCTGATAATGTATACATAACTGAAGTACTTATTCCCTCGTTAATCGGGTGTTGGTCAAGTCTCATCCTGTGTTGGCCGTTGGTAAGCCCTCATAACCTCTCATAAATCTACGCACTTTCTAACTATGTTCAGGAACTCCTTCTTCAAAGGCCAGTTCACTTGACGTCTTACAAACATCAATGTCCACCATGCAATCTCTCAACCACCTTCACTGCAACGCCCAAGTGCTTGCACAGGGGTATCGTCAGCTAGAATTACTGGCTACCTACCTCCCTTCCACTCCCCCCTTCACGGTCCCTTATCCAGTTGCCTCGGGAGTGCCATACCAGGCTAGAATACTACAGCTCTGTTGTTGCAATACTACCTTTGCACAACGCCTTAACGAACGGGAATCCCCATATATCTCTCCTCCACTACTACGCCGGGTACGATACACCCATTTCGCGTTCAACGGGAGATCTGACTCTTCTCTGTTCTCGGTGGTGGCTTCCAAAGTTCACGAATTCTTCATAACAGAGAGGAGAGCGAGAAGTATACCAGCACCTCTCCCGAATGACTGTCGGACTTGAACCAAGTTGGAATCTCTGTTCTAGCTCTCCAGCCTCGCAATCTTGTGTCTCAACGACGTCTGTGGCGCAGGCTATCATCTACAAAATATCTTGAGATCTCAAGCCGGTAGTAGTTACCCCTCCATACCCTAGCCATAGCCTCGAATCTATCCTTCCCATATCGCTGCAACGCCTTCAGGCCTTCAATCTCTTCTATATCCTCTGTCATTCAACGACTCTATCCACTACAACACAAAAACTCAAGCTATTTATCACCGTCATTCAATCATTTCATCCATCCACCAATCATCCTGTTCATTCATCTCCATCACATAGTAGTGAGCATAAATTGCTCTTTGAAGCTATTAGGAAAAGGTCTCGCAACCATGAGAAGGGAGACTCAGAGAAATAATACTACAAGGAGCATAGATGCTCTTCCAAAGACATAAATTGTCCTTATAAAAGCATAAATTGCTTTACAAGAAGCATAAACTGCTCTTCAAATCCACCAAGGCAGGAATACTAATAGGAACAAACCGGATTGAGGACTCGATAAGCATAAATTGCTTCGGAAATAATATCAGACTTGGCAGAGCAAAAGATGCTCTATAATGCCAGCTGCATGGGGTAAAGAGGCATAAATTGCCTTGGACGGGAATGTGATATTGGGAAGAGCATAAAATGCTCAAGACTCCAGACATAAACACTACGTCTTTCAAGCCTCAACACAACACGAGATACCTACTCAGAAATGCCACCTCAAAAACAACATCAAAAACACTACAAATAACATACTCGATCATTCTCGCCAATCCCACTCTTTGCGTCAATCGGTTGATCTTGGGGTCCAACTTTTCGCATCATCTCTTATCCCCATACATTAACATCAACACTCTTGCCTTGTGATCACACTCTTGAGCTACAAGGCCCTAAGCTGTTTCATTGAGAATCCTCAATATCTCCTTTTCTACACTGGTTCCAGATTATTCCTACAGATACAGATTTGTAAATCACCGACAATCTCGATCAAAAAAGCTCTCAATACTCTACGGTACCTGATCACTTAGGTATCACGCAATTGCCATTA
This sequence comes from Fusarium pseudonygamai, assembly GCA_013186785.1. NCBI lineage: Eukaryota > Fungi > Ascomycota > Sordariomycetes > Hypocreales > Nectriaceae > Fusarium > Fusarium pseudonygamai. The sequence continues at coordinate 4,861 of JAAQRH010000434.1, read as the reverse complement.
TTGGCGCCCTTCATCCATATGAAAATCTGTTTATGGCTGATTATTCGGCTCTGCAGTACCTGATCTCTTGGGTATCTCAGATTATCTTCTTACTATCAAGATTCAGATGTCATCATTGACCCTTCTAAACAAAACCACATCTTCTCCTCCGGCTGATTACTCGGCTCTATTTTCACCAAACCTCCGTTTTAGCCGATTATTCACATAATCTGTTATTCGCAGAATGTCTTCGCCGATACGTAACTGCCATCAGTTGCCATCCGCCAGTATTGTCACTACTACTAGGACAACCCGTTCAATTCACTCTTGATCCATTTACTCATTGAATGCACAAAGTCGCCCTTTTCAAAAATCGCAGACAGCAACTCTCAATTATTTGATGAGGTCCCAGCGGCCCTATGGCTTTTGCTTCCTACTCTTTTGTCGAGCCTTTGATAGGTTTGATCCTGTTAGCCTCTGTGAGCTGTTAAGATTCCAATCTTCAGCCTCGTGGTCAGAAATTCCTCTATTTTGGCATACCATCCCTATGGTCATGCTGCATGCTACTGGGCTTATGCCGGTGGTCTCAATGAGGATGCTTTCAGCGCAATCCATGGGATTGGCGTTTGCATGACTTCAACAATACTTTCCCACAAGTATTCGCTAGATCTTTCTATTATTAGCAAGATACCATGGTACATCCGTCCACAAGTCTCTGCTCGTGCGGCAAACATAGCTGTGCTGGGATATGACGCTGTGTCTTATTGTGTGAGAATTGGTTGCACATTCAGCTCTACAAAAGTGGTTGTTGGACCCTCAAGACCCTTAAAGTCGCATCCGATCTAAAAACAAGGTTCGGGCCGATCCGCTGATCGATCTCTCTGAAGGGAGCCAATGAACAGTGGATATGGCTCATTTCATACACCCGCACTATCATTAGATCCCCTTGAGCCATCATGAGAACCGAACTTACATGTGTTTCATGGACCCAAAGAGACAAGACACATCCAACCAGGTCAATCTTCTGGATGCTTGTTACTCATGCGGTCTCCCCAGGCCAGACCGCAAAGAGGTTCAGCTAGTTCCACGCCTACAGAATGTATGAGACTTCCGGCTAAGCTGTTTTCCGTCTTAACCGCAATGCATTAAGCCGCTGTTAGGCCAATACTTGTTGTCATTCGGGAACATCTTCATGTCCTCAGGAAGACATTACTCAGGCCTTCGCCATGTTTTACAGTTTACATATTACAAGAAATTTCCTCATCTCATATCATACTTCCGGGTAGGCTTGCCCCCCACCTCCCTGCCGACCCCGGAGTTGCTATCGTGCTCAGAGACCCTGTGCTTTATTTCGCCCCGCTACTGCACCCTCTGTTGGTCTCGGGCTCCCTCCTTATCACCTACATGCCGCATCGTGCTCTTCAGTTCGGCTGCCATGCTCAAAGCTCCATGCATCACATCTTGATGGGTTCAAGCAACTACCTCGGGCCCTACCTTGGGCTCATAAAGTCTAGCAATATGTGCGGGGACAACATCTTCTCCTGCAAGGTCGAGCCTGCAAATCGCAATGAGTTGAGGGTCAACCGCACAAAGGACGAGGACGAGTGAAGATGTTGAAGCACGTTGACAGGAGGTTCATGCCGGAGGTCAACTTGGGTCGATAGCCCATAGAGGGTGTTGTTGGTGCGGCTTGACTTCTCAGTGGCTTAATATCAAGGTCGGCATTGCTAGCGCCTTAACGTCGCCTTGACCTCGGTGCTCGAGGAATCATGGGTTACGGCTATCATAGCCTTCCAATACCGTCGCCATCGACCGAGCGAGCGTCGCCGCGTCTTTGGAGGTGGGCTTCGACGACACCAAATTGTGCTTACTCGTACTCGCGGTCGATGTTTCTGCCGTGACAGCAGTCGGGGATAAGGGAAGGACTCGGTTGCTGAACGTGGCCACGATTGATCCAATAGGCCCAGTGGTCGTGGTTTCGAGATGAACTATTTAAGTTATGTTTTCGTTCGCAATCTGGGGTTACGTCCCTGCTGTAACGCTACTGTGTCAGTCTTTAATAACGAATTGAGACTCTTCTCTGAACGCGTCTACGTCTTCACGATGTGCTTGGTAACTGATGAGAATGGAAATGAGCCCGTGGTTGCAGCTCTTTGGGCTTTCCCGCCACTGAAACTACAGGCAGTGCCACCGCTCAGCGCCCTCCACTGTCAGACGCCACTGGGAACTTCAGCACTGTGCTTCGCTATAAGATCAGATCTTCCACTGCGACGGTGCTCAATTGTGGGGCCAGTGACGCGCCCTGCAATGACGTAACCAACGCGACCACGCCCTCCTGCTTTGCCCTTCTTCAAGAATTTCAGCTCGATAAACCCACGCTCGCACAATCACATCTTGTTTTCTCCTTTCCCAGCCATCCTCCTTCAAGGCGACCTCGCTGCACGTAACCGCCGGTCCTCTCAACACCGACAACATGAATGCCAGTGAGGCGGACCACGAGTCGACGAACAACCAACCTTGGGACCTGCAGTGTCGTAACAGGCAACCACGACACGTCTTTGACCGGCCGAGCCAATATCGATGACCGCCCGCGACACCACCGTGAACCTTGCGATCCTGCTGTACACCTCGCACCGAACTTCGAGCACCTGTTCTCCTCCAAGTCTCCCCGAACCCTAACTACATCCTTTCCCACGCCTTGAACGACAACGACTTGCTAGCGTTACGCTCTCCGACATCAAGCGTATTTTGACTGGGTTGAAAGGCGATATGGAGTTCCTTGACACTCTCCCCACGAGCTTGTTTGTCTTCCGCATCTCTGTCACGTCCGGCTTCGTCGCCATCGAGATCAACATCAACTCCGCGGCCCTTGCACCTACACATCACCTCGGGCGCCTCGACCTTATATATAGGACGCATCGCTTGGGTTCATGCTTCACCTGCTGAGTGAGCATACCACTTCGGTGTTCTCTATCAGCAATTTTGCTGGCAAGATGTTATGCAGTCTTCCACCCAGGCTCTGTGTGCATTGACTTGTCGGACCGCAGGAACGCCTTAGTCCCGATTGACGAGAGCGTGAGGTCTGTCAGGAACTGGGCGTAGAGTCTTGACTGTTATGCACTTCATCAAGTCTCTCAACTTCCACCTGAAGTGCAAGGCAGAGGAGGATGAGATCTACGACAAGGTCCGCGACAAGGTCCACAACCAGACCAACGCTATAATGCGGACTTTGGGTGGAACATACGTGTTCTGAAACCTGTGGGTATTGGAGTCACACTCCCATGGAAGGAGATTCTTAACGCAAAGCTAAGATATGACAACTAGGTACAGGAACTACACCAAGTCCTCCTCAACCACGATACTGCCGTCGTTCATGTCCTCACACGTCCCGAGCCCTCCCCCAGTCGTCGAAGTGCCCTACGCCGTTCTGCACCCCCGGGCTTGGCTCGCACTCCTGCCATGAGCCTACACCAGCATCAAGGTCTACTCCGCATTCGCAATTTGGGCTATCGCCGTCCAATACCCCTAAGAGCTCTGGTTATAAGCCCCTAGTAGTACTGGATCGTCGCGGAGATGACATCTGCGTCAGGATTATGGCTGGAAACCCGATGATGTTCGAACCCGCCTGCGCTTGCCGGCAGTTCTGTACGCTACAACGAGCCACGATGACCAGCCACGTTACGTATCGCCGAGTCTGTCTTAATGACGCCCAAGCGCAGGTACCTATACTGCCCTAACTATAGATGCAAGGATGAGAACATACAAAAGGCCTCCGCCAGCATTCACTGCAGCAGCATGCCTGTGTTCCTCCACCACCTCAAGCGCTCTAGGGGTGGCAAGATAGAGCAGGCAGTCAGACTCTAACACGAACTTCACCTCGACCTTGAATACCAGTCTACACGAACACGAGCCGCAGCCTATGCCCACCCTCGATCTTGAGCAACTTCACAGCCAAGCTCGCCACCGCGATAAGGGTCTTCCTAGGATGGATAAGTAACACACACGAATGCACGAGGGTACGAAGCCGAACAACGTTATACTCGCGGCCCACAACGGCGGATGTCAATTTCAGGGTCCCGAGGATGATGCCGAAGTGTAGCAACGATCCTCCAAACTACAAGTTGGTGGACTCGCTGGCGATGTTCAAGGTGATTCAAGGCACAAAAATGCCGGCGTCCCTGTCTACATTGAGGGACATCATACGCGCCATGAACCCTCGCATTCGCCCAATGATACTACCGACAGCGCCGAGGTGCTCAGATTCTTCACTACATATATGTTCCCGGGTGTGAAGAAGCACCGCCACATGTTCTTGGTCGATTGCAAGGAAAATACCAGGCGCACGATGATAAACATGTACTCGGCCTTGCCTCTTGTCACGATCAGGCTCAGTTTTGCATCAGGCCATTTACATCTTCCAAAACCACGAATGGGTTTCAGAGTAACCTGCCAGACAAGTCCGTGGACCATTACTACCCGCGCGTTCTTTATACATCTACATGTCTGTGTACGTTATTCAACTTGTCAATCAGGACCCTTTCGTCTACTCGCCGATGCTGTGGTGGATATTATCGAAGAACTTGTCGAGCGATGTCCTGTCCATGACAGCGTAACCGAAGGTCTCCACGCAATCGTCAATAGTATCGATAGTGCCCTCGTCCAGACAGCTGGTGTTTCCCTCGATATTATCGCTGGACACAATATCTCACCCTAGCTTACGGACATGTACACGATGGTGTTTAAGATGGTGAATATGGCAATATTCAGGTTCTTGCACATGACCCTGTGGCTACACAGATTGTTACCTACCTGCTTGGAAGTCTTATCCTCAGAGTCGCTTATGCAGATACACAGGACCAGGATCTGCGCGATGTTGTTGCAG
>JAAQRH010000433.1:0-19052 GCA_013186785.1 Fusarium pseudonygamai | reverse complement strand
AAGAAAACACCGGACCTTAATATAAGGTGTCAAAATAAACTTAGCAAAGGGTACCCTAAGCTTAGACTATATTACCTAAGTCTTTTTGTCATTTAGGATCGAGGTTCTGTGTTTTTTTTGCCTCCCCTAGCCTACCTGCTGGGCTGTCCGTTCATTGTCGGCTCTTGCCCACAACCGATGCGAAGCCAAGATAGCGGCCTTATAGCCTCAGCCTTCTGATACCAAACATCAACTCTGCACAATTGCCAAGCTCCGCCAAGACAATAAACATCTCGTCCTCTGCTCTAAAGCTGAATCATTGTCACGGGCTCCAAATACTCATCAATCAATGGCCAGAACTGCCATGCCGTTGCGATATTCCGTCCCGGCACCAAACAATCGTTCTGATGTTCTAGAACCGGTCTTGGGCTTGTAGCCACCACTGCGAGCACGTTAATCACTCTCGATTGCTATAATTCAAGTCACATGCCGCGACCATTATCAGGCAATTCTCGCGCTTGCAATTTGACTACTGAACCCTCACAAAACACCACATTTCCGTTCCTATCGCTGAAATGGAGCCAGTTGGGATCATTCTGCTCGTGCTTTTTCTCTTCATCATCATCATGGGTCCTCTGTACGTCTTGCGCTGTAATTGACCGCTGCTGGCTGACCACTGCTAACTGGAAAAGAGCATGCTTTAGGATGAGCGTGCGGAGAGCGTCGGAGAAGGTCTTCAATCCCCAACCTAATCAACTGGACAATGCGCGTCGGAAACTCAGCACCGTTACGACCGCAACGGTCATTCCACAAGCGAATCCCGATCCTTCCGCCGACATTGAAGCTCAGACTCCACTCTCCGGGTTCGGTGAATGGTGAGTGCATCCACTTCCGGCGAAGTCATCGGAAGCTCTGTCTCCGCTTTTGCTCTCGGCCGGAGCTTGTACGGGCCGCTCCAGGATCTTGCTGACAGCCTCAGTCCAATCTGCATAGGTCCTCTTGTCCCAGAACCAGTGCATACCGTCAACGCCGACCCACGTCCGATTCTCGAAAAGGTTTCAACGGTGACGTCTCAGGAGAGTCAAGCCAAGCCCGGTCCAAGTGCACAAACGACCGATAAATCAGGCCCAAGTGTACAGACAACCGATGAAGCGGAAGACGACATCATGACGATAAATACGTGCGGCCATTCATTTCACTCAAAATGTCTTTCGTCCTGGTTCTTGATCGAACGATATGATTGTCCTGTATGCAGGGTGCCGTATTACAAAGGGTTACCACGTCGCGAAACAGCTCTGAGCGTGACACCGTTTTGGTGATCACAGCCATCTTAATTGATCACTAATCTCCAGTTAAATGACTTGATGCCAATGGACGCGATGCCAGCCATGTCTCATAACTGTCAAGGCAGTTTGATGATGCTTACAAGCAGCCTGCAGCAAGGTTCGGTTCCTGATTAGTCCAGCTTCAGCCACAACAGTCACTTTTAGCATCTCGATGCCATATCTGACTGTTTCAGTTGTTTGTGGCCTTTTGCGGCCCCCTCCGAATAAATTCATTGGCTGTACTCGTTTCTTCCGGAGTATCTCCTGCGGTTTGATGCAGTCTTCCGTTGTTGGGTGGTTTGAGCATCACAGCGGAGCAAAAGCTGGTGACAAAATACGCACCGCCACCATGACGGATCGGCGATCCTCCCGCCCACCCAAGTCTAGATGACTTCATCGCCATCAACAAGGCCTGGATCGAGAATTTTGGTCATGGATCGTTTGAGAAATGACAGTTCACCAGCCAGCAATTCAACAAGTGATGCAGGGGGCTTTGTGGCCTATCGTGTTACCAGCGACAGTTTGCTCCGGAAATAATGACCTAGCCCTACCGGAGGCAACATCGCTCCCAGACCATGCATGACGCGCCCTGCGTCATTGGCTCTTCGGGCGACTTCCTCCGACTACCATTACTTTAAATGTTGGAGAATGTTCGTTGCCGAATTTATCAGGTACTTGGCTGCGATTATATCTGCCTTTGCCTCATGACCTCCGATTCTCCCTTGTTTACATCAGACATATGTCACCTTGTTTCTTGACATCTGCCGGAAGACTTTCCCTGCGGCTTTCCCTGCGACTTTCAGTTCTTAGAGCATACAGCACGACTGCAACCATGACTTCGAAACGGAAGAGAACTGGGGCTCATCCGCCGCCTCCGGTACCTGAGATGCTTGATGCTCCCAGGAGAAGCAGTCGAAGAACAAAGGATGCTGCTGAACGGCCAAAGTCAGACACAGATCCGATGAAAGCTGCCGAGCCAAAGAAAACAATGGCTGTATGGGATACAGGCGAAGGTGTCGAAGAAGCCATGCGCGAGCTGAGCGAGATGGAACAAAAGTTGCAGACTGCCGTCAGAAAACAGCGTCTGGCAGTTGAGTCCTCAGATCTTCATGTCAAGAAGGAAGCCGCCGACGAACCTGATATCCGACCGAAAATGTATTCGCCGAACCAGGATACTGTTGTTCCCCGAGGAAACTTGGAAGGAAAGTCAAAAGTTGTCAACTCTGTACCACTGGATGAGTACGACGCCGAACTCGCTGCTGGCGATGTCGCTGATGCCAAAGGTGAAGACGATGGCATGGATCGAGGTGCCAACAGGCCTCCCCCTGTCAACAGTGAAACTCTTCCTCTACCATGGAAAGGAAGGTTAGGATATGTGAGTTTGGCATCGTGACTTGCAGACATTACTGACCTTCTAGGCTTGCTTAAATACATACCTGCGTAATGCGACTCCTGCTGTCTTTTCCTCGAGGACCTGTCGCATGGCCTCTATTGTTGAACACCGACACCCTCTAGCAAACCCTGATGAACCAGAACACCCTACCAAGAATCGACCGGATAAGAACAAACCTGCAGACCACGAACGAGGACTCAAATACGTGCAGGATTTGGGCTTGGCGAATGCACGAGATATTGTCAAAATGATTCGATGGAATGTCAAGTATGGCATCAAATTCATGAGACTGAGTAGCGAGATGTTTCCATTTGCAAGTCATCCAGAACACGGTTACAAGCTGGCGCCATTTGCGTCAGACGTGTTGGCGGAAGCTGGCAAGGTAGCTGGAGAGCTGAATCATCGTGTAACAACACATCCTGGACAATTCACACAGATTGGTTCTCCGCGCAAAGAAGTTGTCGCCGCTGCCATTCGCGATCTAGAATACCACGATGAGATGCTTACTCTACTCAAACTTCCCGAACAGCTTGACCGCGATGCTGTCATGATCCTGCACATGGGTGGCGTTTATGGCGACAAGCAAGCAACTGTTGACCGATTCAAAGAGAACTATGCCAAACTTTCAGACAGCGTCAAGCGACGATTGGTTTTGGAGAATGACGATGTCGCATGGAGTGTTCACGATCTGTTGCCTGTCTGCGAAGAACTCAACATTCCTCTCGTTCTCGACTACCACCATCACAACATCATCTTTGACCCATCGATAAGAGAGGGTTCCCAAGACATTATAGGTCTTTACGATCGCATCAAAGCAACCTGGACCAAGAAGGGAATCACTCAGAAAATGCACTACAGCGAGCAGACATCCAGTGCAGTCACACCAAGAGACCGCCGCAAGCATTCCGCCAGAGTCAAGACTCTCCCACCATGCGCCCCCGACATGGATCTAATGATAGAAGCCAAGGATAAAGAGCAAGCTGTTTTTGAACTTATGCGAACTTTTAAACTGCCAGGTTGGGATACCTTTAACAACATTGTACCATATGAACGACCAGATGAATCACGAAAAGCCGTCAAAAAGAAGGCAAAGAAGGGCAAGAAAGCAAACGGCGTCAACGGAGAAGCTGAGGATGACATTGAAGTTCCTGAAAAGATTGTTAGCGCTGAAGATTTTGGCATGGGAGGTCCTCAAGCAAGAGTGTACTGGCCTGAGGGTATGGAGGAATGGCTGCGACCGAAGAAGCGAGAGATTAAGAAGGCAAAGGAGGGAAAGGATGGAACACCTGTGATGAAACAGGATGGAGATGAAGAATGATATGTCTAATGCCAATTCCATTAAATACTATAAATTAATAAGACTGCATGATTTCAATTGTGGTGTTGAATTGGTGGTGAAGGCACGATATACAGGGTAGGAGCTCTGAAAAGTTTTCATCAAGACCTTCCCAAGTAACTTGGAAGCCTCAACTTTTCTCTTCAACAACGAACATGGCTTCTACGAATTTTGACGGTACAAGCGAAAGCTTTTTGCGCTGGTTCAAGTCTTTGCCTGGTGCTACATTCTCCGACGCCATTAAAATTGTTGATCTTCGTGATCGCAATGCTGGTCGCGGTATAAGTAGGTTTCATGCATGCCCTCAAAGTCAAGCTAACAAAACAGTTGCTCTCGAGGATATCCCTGCGGAAACAACTCTGTTCACCATTCCGAGAAGAGGAATCATCAATGTCGAAACCTCGGAGCTACCAAAAAAGATTCCGGATGCTTTTGATCTCGACAAGCCTGATGATGACGCACCAGGACTGGATTCATGGAGTTCACTTATCCTCATCATGATTTACGAATATCTTCAGGGAGAAAACTCCAAGTGGAAGCCTTATTTTGATGTTCTTCCTATGTCATTTGATACGCCCATGTTTTGGTCCGACAACGAGCTTGACCAGCTTCAGGCCAGTCATATGCGACACAAGATCGGCAAGGCTGATGCTGAGAACATGTTCCAAAAGACGCTGCTCCCTATTATCCGAAGCAACTCTGAGATATTCAACGCCGGGAACAAGACTGATGCCGAGCTTATCGAGATTGCCCATCGAATGGGAAGCACCATCATGGCGTATGCTTTCGATCTTGAGAATGATGAGGAGGAAGAGGAGGAGGCTGATGGTTGGGTTGAGGATCGAGATGGAAAGTCGATGATGGGAATGGTACCAATGGCGGATATTCTGAATGCCGATGCCGAGTTCAACGTAGGTCACTTCCATGAATGACTGGCAAAGCTAACAGAATAGGCTCACGTCAACCACGAAGAGGAGAGTCTCACCGTGACCAGCTTGAGGCCCATCAAGGCGGGTGAAGAGATTCTCAACTACTATGGCCCTCACCCGAACTCGGAGCTCCTAAGAAGATACGGATACGTTACCGAGAAGCATTCCCGTTATGATGTTGTCGAGATTCCTTGGGATATTGTCGAGTCAGCCCTGACCTCCAATTTTGGCATTCCTAGTCAAGTCTTGGAGCGGATTGTAAGTCAATTGCAGTTGAATGACCCAGCTAACCTCAATAGCGCGGCGCTCTTGAAGAGGACGAAGAATTTGAAGACACATTCGTTTTGGAGCGAGAAACAGGCGAGGTCAACTCGGACGGGACCTTTGCTGAGCCTGCTCGATTCGAAAGCATGCCCGAAGACCTCCAAGAACAACTCAAGACATTCCTCAAAGGCATCAAGAAAGCACAACCAGATGCTATCCCCGACAAGCGAAAGAGAGACGAGATCCACCAAGCTGTACTGGCCAAGACATTGGAGGCTCTTGTAGCACGATACCCGACAAGCATTTCCGAAGACGAAGCTCTACTCAAACAAGACCTCAACCAACGAACTCGCATGGCGATTGCCGTTAGACTTGGAGAGAAGAAACTACTTCAAGAAGCCATTACTGCATCCTCTGGAGACGTTGAGATGACAATGGACGACGAATCTGGACCGGCCAAGCGTGCGAAGCGTTGATCCAGCGGGGCTATGTGATAGATCTTGTTTCCTCTCGTCTCATGCAAGAGGTGCAGAAGGCGATTGCGAACCATCCGCAAGGCAACAATTACAATCAAAATCACAATTATCTACTATTTAAATGATCCATATCTTGCACATATTGTTTTCAACTCTTTCTTCTGATCAGAACCTTTGATGAAGCTCAAGCGAAAACACCAGCGGATACTGAGAAACGAAGGATCTGAACCTTTAACTTATTGAACTGACAAACAATGGGTCTAGATCGATATAACACACAGCCGTTGAGCTCACAGTCCGGCTGAGACGAGCAAAAGTCTGCAGCTCTCATACAAGAAATACCTCGCTTTACGCGGTTCCGCTCGCGTCACACAAACATCACCGGAGATGTATGATAATGTTGAAACACGAGTCCACCAACTTGATGGCCTCGCTGTGAGTTATTCGATCGCGATTTGTCTCGGTTACATTCTCCATCTTACGGTGTACGCCACCCCCAAAGAGTTGCAAGCGAGCAGTTACTCGGACATGAATGAACCCGAAGTCAACACCATCAGAGAAGAGGCTTGAGTGGTTGCCTCGAGTCACCTGTCAAAGCTCCCACACAACCAAGACACATGTCTTGCGGAGACACCGATGTCCTCTGGCCTCAGATGCAGTTCAGCACTATCGTCGCATAAATCCAACCTTGCCAAGTCGCAAGTCACCAGATAATCAAGGGTTAGCGCCAACAAGTGATCGACATCAAGATCTTATCTCACTCATTGGCCCGCTTTCTTGACAAATCAATCAGACAACTTACCCGATGGGAGGCGGTTGAAGTCCTCCATATATCCGTGGAGTATGTGTCAACCGGTGTCGAGCAGAACAAGCGTAAGAGGGGCGGCCCGCGTTGATGTTGCATGAACTAGGGTGTCCTCATATTCCCTGCACAGCATTCAGAAGTACCATGAAGCGTGGCACCAATCCTTGATTCAAGAAGTCTTGAATAGGCTTTACGGATATGTCAAGATGTCTGGCAGACTGCTGAAGCTGACATGTATGGTGTCGTCATCCTCACACTTTATTGCTTCAAGTCACGGAAGTCGGTTTCCTCAACGGTTAGTGACCAAGAAGCCCAAATGGTAAATCCGAGATGAGGCTCTGCGGATGAGTGAGTTATAAAATGGCAATTGCTCAAGTAAGATGATAGGTGATCAAGTCAACTAGTGATCATGTTGAAACAGGTACGTTTAGAGCTCAGCTTCAGCAGCTTCAAGCTCAACTAACACTGTCAGAAAACATCAAAGCACAGCTCAAGCCGAAAAGGGAGCTCTTCAAGCCAACCCACCCCAGGCTTCCTGTTTATCGCCAACAAACTCATCATCCGAGAACCAGGACGTGACGATTATCATCACCTTATTCCACCCAGCTCACCAAATTACTACCGCGGCGAGGTCCCAAGCAAAGTCATGCGCTTCAGGAACGGCGAAGTGTCAGAAGCAGCAGACTGGCGATGGTACAGAGACGCTTCCACGCTTCCAGCATCCGACGGACAATTACTGCAAGTGGACGCCCGCGGAAACTGCATCACGGATCAGTATGGACAAGTATACCCGGCTGAAGAGTATAAGACGTTTGGGGTTGCTGCTTGCAATCCACTGCTTCCAATTATGGTCACGGAGCAAGATCCTCTGGTCACCATATCGAACTGGGAACTTCTACGTGTATTTCATCCACCATTGATTCCCGGGCTCTCTCAAGTGACCACCATCACCAGCACCATGGCTCCTGGACCTGGTCCTCTGTTACACGTTGCTGGCAGAAACCCTGCGTGGATTCCCGGTCTACTTCCTCTGACCTACAAAGCACCCCGAGGTAATGCACCTCACTCGACAGGCCTTGGAGGAGAGCTGCCTATCGTTCTGGGGCTCATGGCATTGCATGCACCCCCAGGCAGCGGGATGAGTAACCATTCGATAGACAGTGTATTTCTTGGGCACAATCGATTATGGAGGCATGGAGCCTGGACGAGTGCTGATGCCCCTAGAGGACGTATGTTGTTCATTCGATTGCTGATATAGCTAACAACCACAGATCCCCCGACAGCTTCTGAAGATCCAAAAGGGTTTATTGTCAAGGTGTTTCTCGACCCAGACAACCAATACTCAACTCGAGAAGATCTCCACAGTTTTGAATGGGAGAGGGCTATTGTTCGAGATTGACCGATTGACAGCTTAAGCTTGAATTGATTTAGTCTATTATTCATTCCCGTATGAAGCCTGCTCTGCAGTCCGCCCCATGTTCGTAATCCATCCATGAGCTAGTTGGCCTGATTATGTGACTCAGACTGCGTCGGGAAGTCGTACAGCGATATCGCCAGATTGGGTAATGTATCGAACCCAAGGCAGCGAAGGATATTGCAACTACAATTGTTAGCCTTGATTCAATGTCTGACGGAGTTCGTACCTTTGGCTCGGTAATCTTTAGATACCGAACCTGAATACCACTTGTGGTAAAATAAGGGATCTCAAACTTGACCTGGATAGGCCGCTTGGCACCCTTACCCACTCCTCCGACTCCTCCCATGCTACCACCGAAACCACCCATCATACCACCACCTTGTTCATCATCTCCTCTCACGCTTGGCAGGCCCAGCTCCGCACGCATGAGGAATTCCTTGCCTCCGCCAAATTGTTTAATCTTCCAGACAATAGCACTTTGCTCAGGGGCGTAATGAACGGATCCAATGTTTGTTCGGAAACGAGGACTATCGGCGTCATCTGGAACGGGAACCACGATTTCGACATTGTTGGCGGTACTGCGGCGCTTAAACTGTGCTCGAGCCTTGAGCATGTATTCGATTCGGGAGCCTGAATGGGATTCGACTACACATTCAACCCAAATGAGGGGCTTAACTTGGGTGTTGAGACGGTAGGACATGAGCTCGAATTCGCCGTCAGGGGGGATAAAGGAGATGGTTCGGTCGTTTTCGAATCGTGATAGTCGTACACATTGGTGAAACTTGACGTCCTCCATTTCGATAGCTTTACCGCGGGTGGCTCGACCGGTCGTCTCAAACATGACCTTGTCGTTCAATCCTAGACGCAACTCGGGCATACCACTAAGGTAACACTTCATCTTGATGGCGCCAAGAATTTCTGATCGAAGGACGTTGCCATTTGCAGACACCAAAAGGTTGAGAGACTCGACAACATCGAGGAATACTTCGTTCTTGCGGTAGCGGATACCCTCTGATCGCCACGACACGGCGTTTGTGACGGCGATTGGTGGTCGTGCTTGGATCTCGAGCTTGTGAGACTCCTGGGTGATGTACTCCTGAAGGATCTTGGACTCTGTTGTTTGAGGATAACCAAAGTCCATCATTTCGTCGAGAAGCTCGTAGATGATGACAAAGTTGTCTCGGATGGATTCTTCTTCTAAAGCTTTAAAGTACTCGGTAAAGACCTCGACGATCTTGTGAAGGAATAGGAGGATTTCGGCGGCATTCGTGTTTCGTTTCGTAAGGGCGAGGAGGTAGAGGTTGTTATGGCGGATGTAGAGGTACTATTCAGTTAGCAGGGCCAACAAGCATAGAGACTACATACGTTGATGCCTTCGTGGGAGAAGCATGGCGGAACAGCAGAGGAGTCTTCCTCAGCTTCTGAAAGGAGTACGGGGAACTTTTCGACTGCTGACATGGGAATGTCACCGCGATAGTTACGGGCAAGAAGGGTCTACACTGTCAGCGACGTCACACCCAGTGGCGTTCAACACACCTTGCCCTTGAGATCTAGAAAGAAGAGTGCGGATGCCATGTTGGATGTCTTGGCGGAGCGGAAAGGAGGTCGCGATAGATGCGACGGTCAAGGTCAAGACGAAGAGGTCATGCGCAGTAACAAAGGCAACAATCAATAAGGAGAGGCTGAATAGGAATTAAGGACTATAGAGAAGCGCAGGCAATCATCATGGTCCGAGGCGCAATGGTTTCGTGGTCAAGCTGTCTGTTTCGCTGGCATCTTTTGGATGCCTGGTCATTCCAGCTGTGACGACACGGTAGAATGTCGGATATGGTGGGGTAGCTTATAGTCACGTGAGAATGGATCAGAAATTTTATTAAAAGCTTTCGTTTTTTTTGTTTCTGCTTGTTTTCTCTTCTCCTTAACGCACCCTCTAGACAGTGCAGACCATTACCTAGCCTGCAACCGAATGGCATTCTGTCATTTCAGCCGTGGAGCCGTTGATGTGAGCTGCGATTTCGTGGTGCGGAGAGGGAGAACCCGGCTCCATTAAGAACTGCCCGAGTATCATTAGTTGCTTTGGCGGTGTCAGAGGAGCCGGACATGCAAATTCGTGACTGGACAAATTTTGACTGAGACATGGAATTCGATCTGGGGTAAATGTGGCAGGTGACTGCAAGCCTCAACTTTTGTTGGGGTATCGTGTCCGAGGGCCCTTGAGTTCAGGGTCTCTGCTTTGACGAGATCTGCAATCAGGGATCTTGGGGTTGTCACAATGGACTCGTAAAGATCGTGGCACAGTTAAATTTGCAAATGCATGTCCAATGAGCTTGTGACCGGTGCATCCATCTCGCGTTTATCACGAAGTCGAACGCGAGGCTTCGTGTGTCTGGGAGACTGGAGTGTTTCCTGGATCCAGCTCACAATTTACACAAAACGACACAACGGAGTAATTTGAGTGTTTGAGATTCATTAACTCTGTCCGTGCAGAATCCGTTCAACCGATTCAGGGTCCAAGTATCCAATCTCAAGACCATCGCAACTATCGCCGGCAATGATACCGTACCGCCGCGCTATTCTGGTATCTGCAAGCATGAATGCTACTCCGTGCTTGATCGCACATGCAAATTCACATGTTGATCAGTTATCGGGGACCAGATACAGGTCCGATAAAGTAACCGAATGCCGACTAGTTTGGATAAAGAGTGTGTAGAACCTTACTTGAAAAGGAACATATTAGCATAGCTCAAGATGAGCAATCAATGAGCAATCGCGTCTGACGTTATCAGACAATTCCATTGGATGGAAAAATAACATTCAAACGCATCAGGAAAAGGATGTAATCCTTCCTCTGTGGCATGTGCTTGAGTTGATCTTGTTAGTGGATTGCTCATGACTCGGGCGACCCGCTTAACAGTTGTGACGACGAGTATTCCTCTTTGCATGTGATGTCGGTGCATCATCATCCCCAGTTTTGACACGTGCTAGAGGCTTCAGGACCAGGTACCCTTCTTAGCGACTCTAGTCGACGTTGGACGTTGAGTCGAATTGATCTTGTGATGCTGCGAACAAAACCGACCCAACAAATTTATCGCATCATTAATCAAGCCAAACGCCCCCAAGTTCGGCCATATTTCCTGTGATGATGCTCTGATATTGGGTGCAGCTCTTTTAGCGATCTTCCCCACTACGCCTCTAAAACAAGTCACCTGAAGCCACTGTAGCCGGCCCGGTTTTTAGTGGGCTATCGTCTTGCGCTGGGCTTGTTTGTTCAGCCGGTCCCTGCAGCAGGAAGAAGGTCCCGCGAGCGCCTGACGTTAACAGGTTTCTCTTGTCCCCCCACGATCGCTCTCATTGCCAATCTCTCCCCAACATCACATCTCCGCTTCCATCATCAGCATCACTATTGATTTGCCGTTTCTTTTGTCTCGCTGCATTATTCTTTGCGGCCACTGGCCGACTTCACTCGATGCTTAGTTGACATATCCGTGCTATCGCCGACCATGGAGCGCAATCACATGCTTCCTGATCGGGAGTCCGAGTCTCGTCATGTCCTCGGACCACCACCTGCTCGACCTCAATCATTGATGGCCTATTCTCCTCCAGCTTATTCCAATGTCGCTTCACCGAATGCGATAAAGTTTCCTGATGTTCCTACCGATATACCAACTTCTTTGCCTCCTTTGGCTAGATTCGAAGCCGATAACGATACCAAGCTACCACCTCTGAGTTCTCTTACAAGCGAAATGGCCATGGAACCGATCAAGACTTGGCCTTTGCATCCTATGCCTTATCCACCAGTTCTTACGCATAGTATTGATAGCCCGACACGAATGGATCTTGACGGGAGCAGCAACAGTGTCGTCAGTGCTGCGTCTCCTGATGCTCTTCTTGATGCGAGGGCTGGTAGCGTCAGCCTTGATGATCCAGATGTGCGACTGGCAGCTGAGGCGCTTGGAGATTTGAGAGCAGGTATGTTTTCAATTGTAATGCTGATCATTTCTAACGTTGCAGACTTTATATCTTCACCACCGCATAGAAATTCCTCTCTTCCAGTCAGTCCCCCGACTTCTGGGCTTCAATCGAATCAACCACAATCGCCGCAGCCTGAACCGCTTCTGTCTCTGCTTACGACGACTCACCCATTGTTGGCGAGTACAATTGAAGGCGCTACTTCGGCGTATGGTGGCGCCAAGAACTTTTCACCGCGTTTTCGATCTGGCGCCGAATATGTTGAGGGATACCTGACACCTATTGCGAACACTGTTGGTTCAGTTGGCCGAGTAACTGGTGTTGAAGGAGGTGTCAGATGGTTTTTGGGCGCTGGAAGAAGACAAAACAGTTCAACGTCGGATTTGGAAACTGGCAACAGCAAGAAGCGCCGCAAGACGGATGAGGATGAAGCAGTCAGCAACAAGCGATTTGAGTCTGAAGGAATGCAACAAATGAGCGACGAACAGGTGGATACAGCGCCCTCACCATCCTCAAAGACCATTTCTCGTCGCATGTCAACTACTAGCACGGTTGACACGCTTCCTGCTTATGATGAGTTGAGATCACCTGCATATACCGAGACTGATTCCAATTCACCGCGCCCATCACGACCAAACAGCGCCTGGCAGTCACGCCTGATTACATCTACTTCTGGTCTCAGCGTCGCCATGAGCCAGGAGAGTCTGCGCAGTCTCAAATACTGTCTGCAATGGCTTCGCTGGGCCAATGATCACATTGCTCGTGTGATTTCAGCTCTAAAGACGACCCTTGATGAGTACGAAAAGGTACCTGACGAACAAGCTGGCGAACAGGCTGATCCTGAATCTCGCTCTCAACTTGCTGCTCGCATCTCAAACCTCAAGGGCGATGTCCTCCGAACCCTGCGAGAAGCCATCAACACTGTGTCGAAATACGCAGGGGGCGCATTGCCCGAAAACGCACGAATCCTTGTGCGACGTCATCTCACTAGTCTACCCCAACGATTCCGTGTCGCCACCATGACCGACAGTAATGCCGGGCAACAAGACAACGAGACTGCTCTGACTGAAGGTGCACACAAAGTTTTGGTCTTGGCCAAAGAAGGTCTGGACATGGTTGTCCAGGTAAGTGGTGTCGTAGATGGGACAATTGTCAGCGCTGAGCAATGGCTCGACCGCATGGGCAAGCGAAGAGCCCAAGAAGACGAGAAGCCAATGCTTCCTCAAACTGAGGTTAATGGGGATGTGAAAATGAGTTAATTGGAAACGAAAATGAGGGCGATACCTGCGAGTTCCAATATCACGAGGAGCTCATTATTTCCTTGAATGACACGACCAGTTGGTGAGCGAGTTGGATTTCTGGCGTTTGGATGGCTTTGTAGCAACGAATATGAGCTGCTTTCGCATGTCAATTTGGCTCTGGTACCATCAGACATGAATGTGATGTACGGGTCGGAACAACGCAATACCGACTATTTAAGACTCTTTGGATCAATTCAATCACCCAATTATGGCTCCTTCAAGATCAAGATATTCCACCCCTCGAGTCAAAGCCTGTCAACATTGTATAACCGCCAAAGCAAAATGTGATCGCAAAGAAACCTGCGGACGGTGTGCTTTGCGGAGTCTAATATGCAGTTATCCTGGGAGATCTCGAGAGCCGACCGTAGACTCGCAGCCGGACGCGGAGAACGGGGAAAACTCGACGACGGACACTCTGGACTTTGAACAGAGCTCGCTCCAAGACCATGACATTCACTTTGATACGCTGGACCTTGTGTGTCCGATCAACAGCGACGACATCAAGAATCGATGGCTCAACTCGTATGTTCCTCTGCCAGGACAATCGCCCAAGAACTACAGCCAAAGTGTCATCAACTTTGTCTATCGAATGCTCAAATCGTATGCCTCGACAGTAATTCGAGGTCGTCTGCCACCATTCATCCATCCTATGCAGCAGTCATTGGTGCCACTCTCGACCTGCTTTACTCTGGTCCGAATATGCGATCCTCTACCTGGCAACGTGAGTATAGCCGCAGATATCCTCCAGAGAGAAATGACTAGACTTTACGAAGAGCGAGGAACGTATGAAGGGATCAATCTTCTTGGGCTGTTTCAAGCGTACCTCATCTATTCCATGGTTCTGTTCTTTCACCTGGGCCCTTCAATGCCATTTCTTCGTCAGGCAATGATCAACCTACAGGAAATTGCATGCACAACGTCTCGTGACGGGCTTGTGTGTGCGGCAGAACAACGAGGTGCGGTCCCAAAATGGGAATCATGGATCATGGCAGAGGCCAAGAGAAGAACACTGTACACCATGTACTTTCTGGACAATGTGTTGTCAGCTCATGATGGTATCACCACGTATCTGGGGACTGAGTTGAGGGGACTCTATTCGCCAGGCAGCAAATATCTGTGGCAAGCGGATCGGAATGGATGGGAACAAAGTTACAACTCTCATCTGGCCGAATGGGGAAGTGACTCTTTTCGACTGGATGAATTGTGGCCGTTTCC
The DNA here is from genome assembly GCA_013186785.1 of Fusarium pseudonygamai. Classification (NCBI taxonomy): domain Eukaryota; kingdom Fungi; phylum Ascomycota; class Sordariomycetes; order Hypocreales; family Nectriaceae; genus Fusarium; species Fusarium pseudonygamai. Next base: position 4,643 of record JAAQRH010000433.1, on the reverse strand, counting down.
AGATGGAATGAGTGAGGAAGACATAAAGCGCCAACGACGGAGGGTTGACAGATGGTTGGAAGATGTTGATGAGTTTGGGACAATGTTGTATGCAGCCTCGAGCTGTACTCATGGAGGGTAGCGCTTTGACTTGATGCGAAACAACTCGATCGTCAGATCACAGCCTTGCCAAGATCAATACTCGTCCAAATCGGCTACTCTGCGGTCTATGGCCGCTCGAATGTCATTCAAGAACATGTTTTGCCCAATTACGACACAGGATCACCGTCCCTAACCCTCGCCTTGAGTCATTGCAGTGACCTCAGCCAAAGGAAGCCCTGTAACAGAAACAGAGTTCAGCACCAGCCGTTAGTGGCGTTGATCGTCGACGGTTGGCTCCCCGATGATCCACTAGGTAAAGCTTGACTCTCAGATATCAAGGATTCATCGCCTCCCGTCCTTCTGCATCTACATTTACAATGACTTCGACCTTTCCACGATATGTGGAATGCAACAGGTCCCGATTCGAATCGAAATGTCCCTCCTGGGGTTGTTCCCGATTACAACAACCCTGAAGACGTTTACTGGACGTTGAATATTGTCTTGACGACGATATGTGTATTCTTTATTACACTATTTTTTACAGTACGGATTTATGTCAAGGGAACGATTAGCCGGAACTTTGGGTTGGAAGATTGTATGTCTACATTTCATGTTGGACGAAGCTGACAGTTTAGGGACATGTATAGCAGCATTTGTATGATCGAGTCTAATGCTCAATGTTGGCATGCTAACCTTTAGATCACCGCCGTCATGTACTGCGTCACTTGCTTCATGAGTATGTCTATTCCCTCTTCGTTGCGTCACTAACAAAGTAGTGGCCCGGTATGGAGCAGGTTATCATGCTTGGGAGATTCGTAAACCAGAATACTACAATTGGCTAAAGGTGAGTAGCCCAAGTGTAACTGACCGATCTAACAAGTCAGTGGTTCTATGCCAGTACGGTTGTATATATACCAGCTGCCTTTTTCACCAAAGCCACCATTTTGCTTTTGATGGCACGAGTTTTTGCTGTTGAACCACGAGTCGCAAAAGGAATCAAGATCTTGATATGGGCTCTACTGGTGGCATGCATTCCGATTCAAATACTTCGGATTGTCAACTGTTATCCCATCCGGACGTATTGGGACCCAGATGTCAGAAACGCACGATGTCTCAACCAGCGAAAGATCTTCTTTTCAGATCTATCGCTATCGATTGTCACGGATTTGGTCATTCTGTTGATCCCGATACCGTTGACTTGGAAACTCCGAATGTCAATAGGGAAAAGGATCAAGATTGTGTTGCTTTTGGGGGCTGGTGGGATCGCTACAGCCTTGACACTGTTCCGTGTTGCCAAGGCGGTTGACTTTTTGAACTCGGATGATATCACTGTCGATTATACGCCGATTGCCATTCTAACGTATGTATGCCAGTCCGGTAATGCTTGTCTAACGATTGCAGGGCTCTCGAGATTACTATCGGCTTCGTCTGCGCCTGTCTTCCATCCCTGAACCTCCTGATCGAGCACCATGTCCGTAAACGTAGACGAGCACGAAACCCGAATTGGCCGCGCGATCGAACACGGACATCCCTGTTCAAGAAGCGCTTCCGGTGGATTAGTTCGTCTACAGAACACATGCCCTCTCGACCGAATCGGCCTTCAGATGGAATGATTGATCTGGACGTGGAAATGGCCATGTTGACAGGGCAGCCTGTGCGATTACGAACGGGACGAACAGCCAGTGCAGGATCCCATGATATCCGACCACTCGACCGTCGAATTAATTCTGGCGACGGACGAAGAGAGGGATGGCTGTCTCAAGATCGGGACGAACAAGACGAGGTACAGGACAGCAAATTCATCATGCGAATGGTGGAGGAATCACGAGCACGAGCAGACGAAGGGGCTAAAGAATCATGGTGTCCAGTCTGGGATGGACCGAGGGATCCCATGGCAAGTCAGGGAAGCTGGAAATTTAGCATGCGGTCGCATTAGAGTATAGAGTATACCCAGGTATTAGAATTGATCATGATAACGAGAGCTTCCATCCAAATTTGTGGATAATCTCCCTCCAGTCTTGGTTTGTGCTTGATACCTGAAGATCTCGTGTATGCCAGATCAGCTTGAGTGCATTCCAAACAGCAGAGATGTTGCTAATCGGCCATTTACTATCCATCAGCATAAAGTGATCCAACACAACCTTTCGCTGTTCGTCTGATGAGCATGCACAGCCTGCCAGGAACAGTGGCCACATTGGGAATGATCTTCGAGTCTGTCCTTCAACGATGATATCGGAAAGACAAGAAAGAAGAGATTCGTGGAGTGCCAGGATTGACGGGTGGGTGATGGCTGTGTTGTAGCACACGAGGCGGAGGTAAATCTGAGCTGCGATTCTAAAAGACTCGGCGCTCCGTAAGAGGTAGTCGTCTGTGCCCTGAAAAGAAAGGTCTTCAAGTCGTTGTTCAATTTCTTGGCCTGTGGTGTACAGTTGATCCTTGGAAATGTCGTGGGTAGACAGTGACGATATTTCGTTGATAATGTCGACGAGATCCATTGAGCAGCCAATTTGTTCATCAACCAGGTTTCGAGAATGTGGGAGTGTAGCCTCGGCTTTGGCCAACCCAGCCATTGCTCGGTGTAACGAGTCCTGGTGTGTAGGTTGTGTAGTCTCCATCAGAATATATCGAAAACGGAAATACTGAAGCACAAACTCGGCTACATTGGGGTCGATATTGTTTCCGAAACTCTCAAGCAGAGCGAGTGCGCCTTGAAGATGCCGCAGCCATGTCGGACACGATCCATGTGCGATTTCGAGAGATGCCAAAAGAACGCAGGTTAAAAGATTACCCTCACTGCCGTGGGAATCTGGGAGAGCATGCTGTAGTTCATGCAGTGCTCGGACTTTGTACTGCATTGACAAAGCGCGGTAGTCTCTTCCATCGGGGACAATGTTTTGTGCCCATTCTGCTGCGCTCATGGCTAGGACTGCGGAGAACAAAGGACCTTGAAACATTCGGGGAATGACTGATGTACGGAAACCATTCCGGCTTGTATCCACGTAGACTCTGCTCCTGGATATGACCTCGACATCTAACCTGTTAGCGAGGATAAATGGTGGTGAGGATACATACAGTACTGCACGAGAGCTTTCTCAACTGAACGACCCGACTCAAAAGCAAACGGTGACAAACTGCGGGGAACAGATTCCTTTGTCCAAACAACCCTTCCTATACTAGAATTACAAACAGCAACGAGTTCCTGAGGTGAGAGATTAAGAAAGCTATGGCTCTGGTTATCACTCGGCACAAGATAGTGGTCAGAAGCCGCGACGATAAACTTGTACGGATTCGATGCTGAAGCTGGACTTGGAAAGATACAGTCGTCTCCTGCTCTTTGACACCGTCGACATGTTGGCTTCTCCTCGTCACATCTTCGCTTTCGTCTTCGACAGTTGAAGCAGCCGTCTCGGCTGCGGGAGCCACCTGACATGATGCATTGCGGTTGATGTCGAGTTGGTTGAGTGTTTGTGGGGAACGGATGGGCTTCCGATCAATGATCAACGCCACGTGACGGCCAATTGCATGCATTAGCTTTATTGTTTATATTACATACCTTTACTCTGTATCTTTCTGATTATCTATCTTTTGAATCAGATCTGACGTTTGCTTGATTCGGTGGACTCTTGCTACCCTGCAGCCACAGCGGAGACGGATATAACCGGCCATACCAATACATCATGACAATCAGACGGCACTTCTCAGTCTACAGCTATCCATGTCGCTTTTCTATATATCTTAATACAGCTTATTTCCCTCAATTTACTTAATACCAACTCACTCATGGCCACATCCCGACGCTTCTCCGATAGTGGAGGGTTAGCCCGCAGTGGGGTTCGGAGTCATACTCGGTCGACATACGGAGGCTAACAAGATACGCCGCAATTCTTCTCACTTACACCAAATTCCTCCCCGTCCCGTCAATCTCAACGCCCTCCGTAGCCTTCAACATGGCTAATGACCACATCCTCACCCTGTCGTGCCCCGACAAGTCCGGCATCGTCTATGCCGTGACGGGCATCTTTGCCGCCAACAAGCACAACATTCTCGACCTCCAGCAGTTCTCCGATCCCGTCTCCGAGCGCTTCTTCATGCGTGTGCACTTTGGCCCTACCGAGACCGAGTCTACCGAGCACCTCGTCGAGCCCTTTGACAAGCTCGCGGCCGAGTACAACATGGACTACGATATCCGCCCCGTCGCCCGCAAGACCCGTGTTCTCATCATGGTCTCCAAGATCGGCCACTGTCTCAACGACCTGCTCTTCCGCATGAAGACCGGCCAGCTGCGCATGGAAGTCCCCGTCATCGTGTCGAACCACCCCGACTACGCCGCCCTCGCCGAGAGCTACGGAATCGAGTTCCACCACCTGCCCGTCACAAAAGACACTAAGGCGCAACAAGAAGGCCAGATCCTCGACCTCTGCAAGAAGCACGGCATTGAGCTTATCGTGCTCGCCCGCTACATGCAGGTTCTGTCTCCCACGCTGTGCGAGGCCATGTCCGGCCGCATCATCAACATCCACCACAGTTTCCTGCCCTCCTTCCAGGGTGCCTAGCCTTATCAC
>JAAQRH010000432.1:0-32228 GCA_013186785.1 Fusarium pseudonygamai | reverse complement strand
CCCCCCCCCCTTGTCCTTGTCTTGTTCCTACGATAATCTTTGTTCTAAAACTCAATCCCAACCATCAACTGGTGACACTTCACAGAAGTCGTGGGGGAGGGGGCCGAATCGTCTGTTGCTGACACCATTCGCCTTGTTTGTTCCTCATTTTGACTTTGACCCTTCTGAGTGATCCGTTTCGTGTTCGTTCTTGACCTCGATCGTTAGCCCATGACCCATTTTTGATTATCCTACGGATAGTTGCTAATCATATGTCCCAACTCTCAATCTATCCATCCACTCATACCCAACAAGCCGTTTCATAACATAAGATATCTGGACCGACAGGTGTGCCCTGATCTCTTTTGTTGGGCATTATCTTCTCATTCTCACCCCTGTCGACCGTTTCTAGTGGCTAGAATACATACGGCATACACATGGGAGCACATCGAACTGGTGTATTCAATTTGATAGCAGTTTCATCTCAACCTTGCACAAAAATTACCTACAGAAATTCGACTCTTTTCACACTCGAACTTTTCACATGAAACCCTCTCCCAATAGACGCCAGGCGTATCATCCGTGCCTACATTATGAACCTCGCTCTTATCACAGAACACCATCAGCATCCCAAGAATCATCAGACCCGCTATAAAAATGCAATCGTTGCCCGAAACAATCAGTTGAGTTGAATAGTATAAATTCATCTCCTCAGGAGTAAGCTCTACCAACCATGATGTCCCCCACTGGTCTTCCAGAAAAGGTCGCATGTCCTGCGTTCATTCCTACACCTTCTCGCACCACGCCCCAACGAACCTCGAGTGTTTCAACACCGCCTTCTCGCGGTACCCGGTGGCATCGTGCGCTCAGAACTGCCGAACACGTTCCGCCCACTAAAGCGAGTGGGTTACCGGCCGGTTCTCCCCCTTCAACGGAACCACGGGGATCTACCTGCCGGAATGCTAGACCAGCAATGCCGAGACCGAGTAGAACGAGTAGAACGAGGAGGATAAGTAGCGGTAGGGGGCTGAAGCCAATTCCCGTTGTGGTTCCCTTAATGCCGTCCACAGACACGAGAAGAATGCCCTGACTGAGGAGAAATGCCATCGCGGTAACAAGAAAGAAGAGTATCCAGGATACGGGTCGGGGCAAGGTGAGATAAAGTGAAGTTGTCTGTGAACCAAGTGGCTGTCCTGAAGACACGCGCAAAGGGAGCAGGTCCGATGTAAACTGCGAGAGCTCGTGAGACAGGTAGAACGAGGTAAGCAGCGCATTACTGGAAAGATACAGCAGACCCAAAAGGAGATGGGGCAACGCAGCCACAACGGCCATACCAGACCTTGAAGTTCCCACGGGAAGCTCATATACCACTGCCGCCTTGCCGAACCTAGTGAAGGCCTCCTTGGGTTCCTTCACAGCCCCTAGCGCCAGAGCCGCAGCTACCAACCCCACAGGCATGATCCACGTCATGAACCAAATAGCCCATCGACTGAATGAGGGAACGTTGACCCAGCGGTTTGACCTGGCATACCAGTACTTGCCCTCTCGGTCTCCCCATAATCCCTTCTTGATCTCTTCCTTGGTGATGAGGCATGAATCCTGAGTGCTGATATCGGGATCGGCGAGGAACGAGCTCAGAGCATCACCAAGCGTGACGAGTGGGCTGAAAACTTGTCTGGTGAGTGCTAATGCGACAGCAATGGCATAAGTGAGGATGAGAACAACATTTATTAGCGTAATAGCGGCGAGGAGAGGCCCGTTAACATTAAGCGATGATTTAGATTCCTCTGCGTGTTCAGTAGTAATAATTATGGAATTATATCTTGAATTGGTCAGTGACAATATATGACGTCAGATTTTGGGTTGCATACATTACTTGGGAAAGGAGGGCAAACACCATCATGATACCCGACAGTGTTGCCCTGGTCGAAGAGATGAGTGACATATTTCGTAGAGATGGGATACCGATGTCGAGCCACTTAAAAGTTGAGTGGGCATTGTCTACCTCAGCACGAGTCGGGCTGTTGAGGATTTGAACGACGTAGTTGGCCCCAGCAAGGAGAATGATGGCAAACACATTCACGGCCGCCAAGACCCCTCTAGCAATACCTTCAACGGTAGTCAAACTACCCTCCATTAACAACGACTCCCATGTTGACATGTGCCCCTGGGCCGAGGCGAGGGCGAGACAGGCCACAGAAGCCACGAGAATCAGGAAAGCCAGGAACATGTTGGCTGCAACACCAGCTCTCCATCCCGTCATAAGTGATCGGGTAGGCTGCGGTCGTTCCTCCATAAGCATCTTCTCCCGTTCAGCCCTCGGAGTACCCGGCCTCGAGTTGTCGGGTGTACTCGAGGCTGAGTGAATAAAGTCGAGTTGAGATTCCCGTGGGCGTTGAAACTGTCCAGGCTCAGGGCTATCTGGGATGCGGTGTCTTCGAGCGAGAGTCTCCGGCGTCTCGCCGCGCATGAAGTTGACTACATAGTCAGGGATGATGTCGCTACCAAGAACGCTAGAGACAGAACGACTTATGCTGCCGGCAGCACGGCGAGGAAAAGAGCCCGAACTGTGTGGGATAGAGCGAGAGTTGGACGGTCTGCGAGGGTAATTGGGAATGGAAGATCGTGAGTTGCTGAAGCTGTGAAAGGGCCATCTGACGGTCTGCCGCCCTGAAGAAGTGGTGAAGCCTCGAGTCCGACTAGTCGGGGGTCGTGTAGTTGAAGAGGAGCCAGGCTCTTCTGAGATACTATCTCGGATTAGTTGGATGCCGTAGTCAGACATGGCTTCTTGTTGTTTGAATACCTTTCGAAGTTTTCAAAGTTCATGACTGAGCCAGGCTTCTCCCACACCCATGGTCTAAATGACCGGGTAGAAGGAGGCCCCTCCATCGTATATGTGAGATGGTTTATGAGATGACGGAGTTTTGAGGTTTGATTTGTTCAGAGGCTGTCACACAATGTGGCGAAGTCGATTCAAAGATGTAAGCCAAGGGAGATCAGTCATGTACGACACTCGTTGGTCAACAGTCAAAGGTGAAGGTGTGATGATCACTGGGTGACATCTGAGGTGAAGATGATGCTGTATGGTCAAAAAGGGTGGAAAGACTACGATGATGAGCGCAGCTCGCCTCAAGGATAGCAAATATAACAAGGAAACGACAGACTAAACAGAAGGGTAAATGAGTGTAAGAAACGAACGAATAACCAACAGTCGACAGAACGTAACGAATGAAAAGAAGGTCCGTAGAATAGAAGAGAAAGAAGAGGGGAGAGAAGACCAGGAAGTCGTTGGACCAAAAGAGACGAGAGACACGCTCAAGATCTCGTAACCAGAGAAGTGGTCGAGGGATCCTAGGCTGTACAAGGATCCCGCATGGGACCCCAGCATGGGCCTTGCAAGCATTTGCATGAATTAGATGGACGGGTGGAAGCCAATCAACCCAGACTGGTGTGAACGGGTAACCCGCATATGAGGGTCGTGCTTCTGTTTCGACATCAGCTATGATTGCCACGCCCACGGCCAGGAGCGCAGGAAATGGAATGAGCATCAACCCACACATCGATATGCTGGGTCGTTTCGTTCTCCAACCCGGACGGACGATAACGATGATAGCAGCGAGGAGAGAGCGGCTGAGAGCTCTTGATGGCTGGGTAGCTAGCAAAGAAGCGATCAAATCTGTCTGTGGTTTGCTGTCCTCGCATTGCCAGCTCAGCAATCATGTTGCACATATAACTCCTGTATTAAGACAGACGAAACGCAGATCTCACAGCTCAATGACGAAGGCGATGACTGCAAAACTGCAACTTCAACCACATTGTTTAGACTTTAATGCGGTCTAGACCTAATGCGAGGTTTCTTGATTTAGCATCATCACGGCCTGATCAGTGAGCGCATCATCACGATTCCTCCCCATCCTCTTCCCCCCTCCTCCTGTCAGATGCGACCCTGAAAGAAGCCTTGACATGAGGCTGTGCATTCAAGACGGGAATAAAAGCGGACTAGAGAGACTCGTGTGCGAATAGAATAGCTCGAATGGCATCCGGTGAAACGACTAAAAAGAAAGAAACGCGCACAGAAGTTGACAAGAGTAAAATATTAATTGAAAGCTGAAGCTCGAGACGTTGGAGATGCAAGAGGTTGTGCTAGCCCCTGTTGCCCCATAAGGCATGGTTCGCGTTTCATGTTGCCCAAAACAGAATAGCTCACGTTGCAGGCTGAATTAAGGACTCCAAGTCGCGGACCAACCGAATCTCACGGTTTTGACCAAAACGAAACAGCGGGTGAGCTAGAACTTGTTGTCTTTCTTCCCGTCGTCTGTGGCGTTAAAAGAGAATTAATTAATTAATCGATTGATAAGCTGAGATCAAGCCCCGTGCTCATCCCGGCCATGCCGCATCGTCTAGATATAGGCCTAGAGCTGCACTGCACATCATGCACTACTCGGTACTTGCTCAATGTTGCATGGTGAATATCCACTGGGGATCAGGTTAATCACTGTTCCCCAGAACAAATCCAAGGTTTGTAATTCTCAATGGAAACTCCATTACATATAATACGAAGTAGTATGTGTCACACTCTCCAACGCCCCTTGCTTAACAGAGATCGACTTCTGTTGGCGACGCTGTATGTATTATTCACTCAATTCCCAAGGCTATGCACGTATTCATGATCCCGTTCGCGCATTGATAGTATAGTATAGCCACTTCTCTCTTGAAAGAGAACCTATTGATAACTCCCCGCTCAAAACAAAATAGAACGAAAGGGAAAAGTCAGTCGTTAACGAGCGCCCTGACTTCTGTGCGCATAGCATAGCATGTCATGTCAATCGACACCCTTCTCTCTACCTACTCATGATGAGGCACAGGCCATGATCAACCTGCCATGATCCGTCTTCTCCTAGTAGACGTTTGTTTACACAGGCATCGTATCGACAACTTTCTTGCAGCCCACTACTTCAATCAGCAACCGCGCTCTCGTCCACCACGTCACCCTGCTTTGCTGCTGATGGAATGCTAATGTTCGCGCGAGACTTGTACTGCGCCTCAGCGAATCGAGCCCAGTGTTCTGGATCGCTCGCCTCCATGCACTTGAAAGCAACATCTCGATCCTCTTTGAATGCCCTCACGGGACCCTTCTCCTTGACTAATTCCCAGATTTCTCCACCTAGATCCTCAGCCAGTTCAACAAGCATCCTGACGTGTTTAGGATCCGATCCGATATCATCGATTGTGCTGAGTAGGTCAATCTGCTCCTCCTTGATGAGACCGGCACGAAAGCGATGACCAGCACGGAGAATTCGGCCTTCTTCCTCAACCAATATTTTGGCCATAGAGTTGGACCTCGACAGTGGCTTGCCTCCGGTAATTTCGCCTTCATCCTCATTGTCCGACAAAGCCAACGCAGAATCCTCGAGCGGCAATGTGTTTGGCGACTCTTCGCTGCCCTTAGTTCCTGCACGGGGGCGCCTTTGCAATGCAGGATCCTCGCGGGTATCCGGGTACTCGTCCTCGAACCGTTTGATAATTCCTTGCAAAGTGTCGTCGAGGAAGGTTAGCCTGCGGAGGTTGTGATCATCATCAGGATTTGCCCTTGCTTTGATGAGCGCCGGCTGGAGACGTTGGCGGATCTTGCGTGCGCCCATCAATAGGTGCTTTGACATGTCCTTGGCCTTTCCACCTGTGGACAAGTTCGCCGCAGGGCTTGATGCTCCGTTCTCAATCTCACGAATGAATTCGCCTGATTGTCTCCGTGACTCATCACCACGATTCTTCAGGCAACAAGCAAGCGCCTTGACCACACCAGTACCTCCGATGACATAGTCCTCATCAGGCGCTGAACCGTTATCGTCGTCGCTTTCGTCTTGGTCAAGGACGTCGTGTCCAACGAGATGTGCGAGAACATCAGGATAAGGTGGCAACTTGTTCTCGCCAACCTCTAGGTTGTTCTCGGCAAGTGTCGATGCCAAAACCGCACCTGCGTCAGTATCGGGAAGTCGTTCCATGTTACGAAGGCAGTAGGCAACGACTTGCTTAGCCATGGCCTTGACGATCTCTCCCGCATGCTCACTAGGAACCTCAATATCCACACAAATGAGACTCTTTGACACGCGAGCTGCGGCAAGTAGAGACGCATAAAGAGCGCAAGCTTCTTCTTGCGCTTCTTCTGTGCTTGCATCAGCAAGCTTGACAATCTCGGCGTTGTTGGTGATATTGATATGTGCCAGCGTTTTAACCTCAGGGAGCACTTCCACTATTGCTATCGCTTGTTCTGGAGTCATTGCAGCATCTTCTAGATGCATACGTTTTAACACCTTCATCTTGGGAAGATATCTATGTATTGTTAGTATACTTGAGTAGAGCTGAAGTTTATCAAATACATACCTCCTAAGCAGACCAACAGCGCTGGGGGTAGACTGGAACAATGCCGGGTTCTGGGACAAATCAAAGAATCGCAAATTTGGTAGCTTGACCATCACAGGTAAGATCTTGCAGAGTGCCGAAGGCGTCAAGTTACAATCGGCCATGCCGAGCCCCCAGAGCGTTGTGTCATTCTCGATGGCGGTTGCCAATGCTTCAGTGTGTTGGCCGAGATCGTTACCGCCCAAGTCGAGACCTTCGCAGTGACCCTCTGTAAGGAACTTGACAACATGCTTCATGCCCTCTGCATCGATCTGGTTGTGCGACAAACCGAGTCGTTTCACGCCACATTGAATCAGGCCGTCGACGATTGTTCCAAGCTGCCCCATTGTCAAACCGGTTTGGCCAATGTTGACCAATTCGAGCGTTGATCCACCCAGTCGCTCTCCCAAGGCAGCGGAGAAGATGCTCGAGATGCTTCGGGGTATATGAACTCCATTGTTGAGTGAACCGTTTTGCTGTGATTGAGGCTGGCGCGGGAATTGAATGTAAGAGACATCAAGAAATTTAAGCGATCGGCATAAATAGATGAAAAGCGAGAGGTACTTCCATCCATCAGGACCTATCTTATTGTTCTTAAGGACAAGTCGCTCTACTACGCCGCCTTGATCCTCATCATCGTGCTTGGGTTTCCGCCGCCTCACAGCTGGTCTCTTGGCTGCCAGCAGACCGGCTAGGATAACTCGCAGACCTTCGTCACCAAGCCCGCTGTTCTCTAAAAGTATTTCCCTCACAGGGACGATTGCAAGGTAGTCTCCGAGAGTGATGAGATCTGGTAGTTGGAGCCAGTAATCTGTTAGATCAAGTTTGTTGACCGTGCCAGTCGAGGCATTGTAGTTGGCCGTATCGGTGAGTTGCTCAGTGATCTTTTTCAGAATTGGCGTTTCACGAAGCTGGCAGCATCTTCGGTATACTCGCACAGGGTTCGTGGTAGGTGCCGTCTGAGGCTTGTTGGTCTCGGGACCATTGGGCGGCGTTTTTGGTTTGGCCGAGTCATCACTGCTATCATAATGAATCTCCATGGGAATGGATCCGTTGGCTTCGGCCAGTCTTCGTTTCTTCTCCTTTCTGGCCTTTCGCTCTTCCTCGCTCTTCTTCTTCTTTTCCTTCTTCTTGGTGTTTTCCTCCTTTTTCTCTGAAACAGGAGTTGGGCTGCCATTGGCCACTTCACTGACTTGTTGAGGTGCTTCAGTCCCTTCCTTCTCGGGTTCCTTTGGCAATGTTTCTCCTGTAGTCTTGACTTCTCCGTTGGTTTCCTTCTGCTCTTCCACAGCCTTTGGGTTCTTCAGGGCCTCGCCCTCGCCCTTCTCGGTCAACTTCTTTTTCTGGGTCTTGTCAGTCGTTTTAGGTAATGAAGAATCGTGGTCAGCATATTTCGGCTGGGGCGCAATCTCAACATCCACACAGAATGCGACTCTTCTAAGTTTGGCACAAGAGAGCTCCGATATAGGACATCTTTCCCGACTTTGGTCGACATTCAGAACTACCCTGTCGACAAGGCCATGGCCAAGTTTTCCGCTTTGTGAAAGAGCCCCATTGTTAGAAGAAGACAGGCGCCGGAACATACCCAAAAAGCCGGGCTGTCCACTCCTGGGCGGAGCTGGTATATAAGGGCCATCGCCTTCGGGTTTCGCAGCATGAGGGAGCACGGCGTTCTTCGTATGTAGCAACTTGGGAGGAACGGGGTCTGACGGGGGCGCGGGCGACGATTCTGGTATGGGAGCTGGCGAAGGAGGACCAGGCGGCGGCGTATTAGAGGAAGAGAATTTGGCAGAGATATTGGAGAACCATGAATTGCGACGGTGAGGCGATGTGCCAGGAGGAGTCTGTTTATCTATAGAATTGGAGCGCGAAATTCGTTTTGTAGCTGAAGAGCCATTTGGAGTCGTGGATTGGCCATTGGTAGAGATATTAGAGTCTACGGAGGCGTTGTCTGTGGGAGCCGAAGCCGGCGACTTCGGTCTCGAGTTTGCGCCAGGGATCTGTCTTGGAAGAGCTGCTGAGGGAGTTTTGGTAGGCGGTGAATTCCTGGCTGCTTTATCTGTTTACCATGTTAACTCTGGGTCTAGGTCTAAAGCGCCAGAACAAAAGACGCGATGCGCGTTTTGGAGTTTGGGCGAGTGGCGACTGGGAAACATGCCTTTGGAAGCACCATGGGTCATCCAGCTGACATCAACGCCATGAACCTGCTCCATAGTGGGAGGGTAGCCGAGACGGCTGTCCAAGATGTGAACGAGATAATGATGATAAGAACTTATACAAGTATTGGCAGTGTTTATAAAAGCTGGCGCCGAACTGGAGCAAGGGAAGGGCGACTGAGTAATGAGTAATGAAAGAGGAGAGAATCGACCAGAGAGATAATGATTAGTGAGGTGGTAGTGTTGGGATGGATGCCATCGATGGCTCTAGGCTCTAGCCCAGAGTAAAGGTGAGGTATGGATGGCTAGCGAATCCTGGAGACGGGCTGAATGAGGTATAGTTATGAGCTACCTTAGACTAGCAAGACTAGGTAAGGTAAGGTAAGGTATGGTATGGTTAGTAGGTACTCAAATAATACAGTAGAGTACCGGTAGCGGTTCGCAAAGTACAGGTACTTTATGTGGGCATCCGAGCGGTACCTACTAAGGTTGGCTTGGTCTGGACTATGCACGAGGGTGGTCTCGACCTGGAGTTGGAGCAATGACGACGGAGGATGAAAGAGGAGATCGAGCAAGTGATGAATATGTTGTGTTGTATCTCCATACAAAGTGGAAATGTCGGGGGGGAGTTAGTTATGACAACATCCAGTCCAATAGCGGGGTAGGGGTTTGTCACGAGCAGTTGAAATAAGGCACGGGCAGCGCATCACAGTCCAGCACAACAGCATGAGGTACATTAATTATTGATTTGGGAGGCATCTATAAGTTGTCTGAAACAATACATACATACAAGGCGGCGGTGGTCGGTGAGGCAAACGACATTTCATCTGAGTTAGTCTAGTCTTATTATGCTGCTGACCAAGAGGCAAAAGTCCGAACCCTCCACTGTTTGCTTATCAAGACTACCTCCCTCGCCTACGGATGACAGTCAAGTCACTTGCAGTTCAGGGTCCGACGAAATTTGTAATGCCCACAATACTTATTATAAGCCTTACATGGAGGTCCTGTGACACAAGTGACGCTGAATAGCGCGCTTTGTCTCGAGCTGAATCTCGAGTCTCACTCAGTGATACAATAAGATGAACATCGCCTCGTCGCCACGCCTTGCTACGGGTAAAGGAGGCATTGAGTTCAACAGCCCAGACAGCCCAGGAAGCAACCGTAGGCAAGGCCAAGGTAATTTGTTTTGTATCGGTACATGTTCTTTTACAAGTACCTTGCCTCTCATTCCCTTACCCGCCCGCATGTACCGAGCCGACCGTATCCCCGGTCGTATCGGGGCCCTCTAACCCGGGCACGGAAGTTTAGTATCAAAATGGACGTCAGTGCAGAGCGCGGTTATTTCAATGATGTAGACTAGGGATTGGATCCATGTGGCTGTAAGCGGGCTCTGAGCCCGCCAGCTAATTGTGTTCCGTCGGTGCTGTATAAATCCTCAGCGGAATCATGATTGCACTGATTCATGATAGGTCGTTGCAAGAGGTCAAGATAAACAAACCCTTGTTCACTGCATGCAACCTTCGGCTCAGCCCATCATGAGCAAAAGAGCAAACAAAAGACGTCACCCCTCTCTCACAACCACTCAATTCTTGTGACAGGCGTTACCAAAATTGGTTATGATGAGCTTTGCTCCAGAGACCAGAGTCCGAAAATCCGGCGTCATATTTTGAACGCCTCCACTACTAGGTACCTTAGTCAGGTCGGTTAGGTTCTATTATGCCCTGAGGTTCAAGTCTTCTGCACTGTCTGCTGGACCCTCCATTACTTGGCAGAGCATAGATGTCATTTAGAGTTCTCGGTCGCACAACATTTTCCAAGGGCGTTACGAAATGGACACTATCAAGGGGAGGGAAATGGGGACAAGAAAAGAAATTGTATCCAGAGATGTTGACTTATGCCCTGGCCTGTGCCGAAGTCTTTTTACCGAACCCATTGGAGTTTGCACATCATGCAGTCTCCCATTTCCCATTTCCTCACACGCGGCAGCCGGGTTGACATTGTAGGGTATATCCGATCTTCATTTCCCTCGATTGCTTCAGTTGAAGAACCCACCGGGTCCATCCGATCCGACACCAACTGCGACGGGAGTTTCTATAACGTTACGTCCGGCCCCTTCTCTCACACTGAGCAGTGAGCACGCGCCACATTGACCAAAATCGTCACTAATCGCACAGACTGGAATAGACTGAATGATGCTCTCGGCCGCGGAATCATGACCTTCTCCGAAAGCGAAAGGCGGGCCCCCAACTTGTGATTCTCTCGAAATACTGCTCAGTCCGTTGTTATTGATTCTCAACCAGCATGGCCAGGACTAACTGGTATTCATCAGGGTCTTCTTGTTAACTCCATTAAACCCACCTCATCACCATTTCCGAACAGGCGTCTCTGAAATGGGCTCTTTTCCGAGAAGTCGAGCAGCCAGTCAGGCTTGTTTTATTCAGAATCAAATTCCGTATACCTCAATAATAAGTGCGATATTATACAAACAGGAAATCCGGGATATCCGGAAGCAACCTAATACGGCCAACGGTGCCGGTATCAACTCTATTAGACATTAACTTCGGAACTTTACAAGATTATTAAACGAGAGCTGGATGGGTTCCATTTCCTTCTTCGGTTATCATTTCTGTCAACGGTGCCAAGTGATGTGCAACAACGCCAAATGCTGCCGGTCATGTCAAGTGCTGACCATGTCGTACAACCACAAGAGATCGTGGTGCTGAGGTTCATGGCTAAGATTCAGCCCTGGAAATAAGACTCGCACTAATCCTGCAGCTGCCACGCTAGGCCCGCCAAGGGCAAGGGTTCATTTCTGCACACGCGCACACATAAAACACAACGACTACGCATGGCAAGCATTAGTCTAGACAGTTGGAGTAATGAGATGCCCGTTCACCACAACTATGGAATTTGGCTGGAAGGTATCTTTTTGGTAATTCATTCATGTGATCCTGTTTACGGACCTTTCCTTTCCATTCCTCGAAACTCCAAACCCAATGCCAAGGTTAACAATCCTCAAATGCCCGTGACCTGATGAGATAAAGCAACTTTTTTACTCCTGCTGGAGAAGCTCCTGGATACGCTCCTGTACGCGCTGCTCCTTCTCCTCCTTGGTGAGCTTCTTGGTCTTGTACTTCTTGGAGATCTCCTTCCACTCCTCCTTGGTCTTCTTGGGAGCATCGCTCTCGGCCTTCTTGAAGGGGTCCTCACGGATAGCGGCGTGGGCCTCAGTGTAGAGGTCCTCAAGACCCTCAGCCTCGACGTCGTCGTCGACGTACTTCTGGAACTGACTGCGGAAACGCTCCTCATCGTCGTCGGCGAGGGTCTCCATGTACTCAGCAACGTGGCCACCGAAGATGTAGTTTCGGAGGGTGTCGGCATCGAGCTCCTTGGTCTCCATGTCGTAACCGGGGAATCGCTTCTCGGAGTGAGGGACAAGGATACCACCGTCAGAGGCGCCCTTCATGGCACCGAAGACACGGGCACCAGTGGAGGTTCGCTTCAGACCAACATCGAGGAAGACCTTGAAGGGGCGGCGCTCGCCGTCATCGGTCTCGGCGGCCTCAGTGAGCTTGAACTCACCGTCAGCCTCCTCGACACCAGTGAAGTCCTCGTCGAGGCCGAGCTTCTTGAGGGCACGGCGGGCGATGAGGAGACCGGTAGCGTAAGCGGCGGCCCAGTTGGTGAGGCCGTGCTCGATACCATAGGCCTTGAGCTCGTGCGAGTAGGCAGAGACGAAGACCTTGTCGCCAGAGATCTCAGAGGTCACGATCTGGCAGATGATGTCCTTGTTGGTGAAGCGGACGACCAGGCGGTACTTGGGAGCATTGTACTTGTTCTTGGCCTGGGTGATGAGGCGCTTTCGGGCATAGTAATCGGTCTTGCCCTGCTGGCGGCGCTTGTACTTGGTCTGGTAGCGGCTACGAGAGTGTCAGCAAATTTCTCAAGGTGGAAAGGAACCCCAATGTGAACTCACCTGTAGTACGCGCTGTTCTTCACCAACTTGTGGAAAACCTGTCACAAAATCCCCGAGTCAGCAATTTGCGCTTCAGATGCTCTTCTCCTTCCGAAGCAACTTGCGGTGACTCTTTCAGAGCAATTGGCATTTCTGCCGTAAAAGAAAAAAACACCAAGGGAACTCTTCGGAGAAGATATTCCCTTGCGATAGGCCTCAACTTACCATCTTGACGGTATTTGCTCAACGACGACTTGAGTGTTGAAGTTTGGAAAGTTGGTGCTGAGAGAGGAATAAGCCGTAAATTCTCAATGGTGGGGGATATAGCCCTAATACATCGCTTAGCTTCATTTGCTCCAGTTTGGACCTGGGTTGGGGACGAGGATATGGTTGGTCACGTGTCCATTGGCTCTTATCCTATCTTATCTCCCCCAGACGCCAACCTAGATGGGGGATCTGCCGAGGCTCCTCGGATACCCCAAGCCTCGGTGGAGTCGTTGTTGGGATAGAAGATGGCAAGAATACGTAGAGTAGTTAGTAGTTGGATGGTTGAGTTCTCACATATTTCAGAGACTTGTATTCGTTGTCTGGTCGCGTACATACAAGCCTAGTCCTTTCCATCTGTCAAGCCGGATATCATGTCAGAGTCTAAGCCTAAAGTCCTGTTGTTCGACATAGGGGGTGTTTGTGTAAGTGATTCGAGACATGATGTTTATCGCCTGTTGCGCTTTGCTTCTCGATCCTCTGGGCGCTTTGGTTCTGAAAATGTAGTCAACCATCCCACATACATGATTACTGACTCCACCAGGTCGTTTCTCCTTTCCAAGCAATCCTCGACTATGAATTAAGCCTGGGGATCCCTCCAGGGTGGGTCAACTATTCAATATCCAGGACTGCTCCCAACGGCTTCTGGCATCGTTTGGAAAAGGGAGAAATCGAGATGAATGAAGAGTTCTTCAGGGGCTTCAGCCAAGACCTTCATGATCCCGTCAGATGGGAAACCTTCTATAAGCGAGAGCAAAGCAAAAACCCCAGTCTCCGAGAGGAAACCCCTCACGTTCCCTCAATCGACGCAGAATGGCTTTTCAACGAGATGATGACCGTTTCTAACAACCCTGACCCATGGATGTTCCCAGCATTGAGAAAGTTGAAGGAGGATGGGCGATTCATTCTTGCAGCGCTGAGCAATACCGTCATCTTTCCGCCAGGGCATAAGCTCCACCTGGACCATTTCTTTGACGAGCCTGTGCGGCAGATATTTGATATCTTCATTTCTTCCGCCCATGTCGGAATGCGAAAACCAGATCCGGCCATTTATAAGCTGGCGCTCGACCGAGTAAACGAATTCGCGAAAGCCAATGCTCTATCAGCTCGGGGGAAAAACTTGAACTGGGAGGCTGGTATCAAGGCAGATGAAGTAATTTTTCTCGATGATATCGGGGAGAATTTGAAGGAGGCACGCAGGCAAGGACTGCGAACAATAAAGGTGAACCTTGGCCGAGCATTCGAGGCTGTGGATGAGCTGGAGAGAGTGGCTGGATTGAAGCTCGCTGGTGATCATCCAAGGATATCCGTCGAAGGAAAGGCTCAGAAAGTTAAGGCAAAAATGTGAGATAGATTTGGGAATATTCAAAAACACTCGCATATCAAACTTTCCTCGCGATATAGACGTAGAGAATATCAGATACCTCGACCTTGCCATCATCTGCAGCATTGTGCCACTCTTCTCTGAAAAATTCCCTCCCTTTAACTCTCAACTCTTCCGTTACAATTGAGGCAGTCAGAGGGCCATTGACAACGTAGTCAAACTGCTCATCTGCCTTGTCAAGACCGAGATACGTTGAGCCAAGTCCAACAATCTTTTCCAAAGTCCCAACCCTTTCAACAACGAAGCCACAACTTTCCACTATCTCACTAAAAGACTCTTTAGACTTGATCCAGCTTCGGTTGGAGGGGAATGGCATGCCCAATCGGCGAGCGACTTTCTCCAATAGCAGGCCTGAGCGAAGGTTATACTCATGAGTGATATCGATCGCAACTCTGCCGCCTGGCCTGAGATACTCCCGCCAATGGGCGACAACTTCCTTTGGGTTTTCGAACAGAACAAAGGCGTTTGAGCATAGAATGAGATCGAAGCTGCCCCTATCGACATTTGGGCAACCAGTCAAGTCAGTGACGCTGTGTCGTACAAGTCTCAGGCGACGATGCAATGTTTCGTCGTGGTCCAGCTTCTTGCGTGCTTCCGAGAGCATCGCTTCAGTTATATCGACACCAACGACAATCCCGTCATCGCCGACGTGTCTTGCTGCAATGACAGCCTCCAGGCCAGTTCCACAGGCGAGGTCGAGAACGCGATCGCCGGGTTTGATGGGAATAAGTTCCATGAATCGCTTGCTATAGTCGGGATGCCAAGAATCCTCATAGTTGGTTGCTCGTTCAGCGTACATGCGCTGAGCGGCATCTGATTGACTTTCTGTCGAAGCCATGACGAGAGTTTTTGTAATCAAGATTGTGAAATTGTGAAAGCATCAGCCAATATAGTTTGTAATGAGTGATAGGTTCGTCGGCCGATTCAACTGATGGGCCATCTTTGTGCTTCTGAGAGTCAGTTGTGAGATGTATTCTTGGTTGATACCTAGGACCGGGGTGTTGTTACACCGATTACTGTTGTATGAGTAAGGTACCTACTTAAGTACGGTACCTAGTCTGGTATTCTCGTTGATTGGCTCCTCATCACCTCTCAACTTGCCCGGTACAACCGCGAATCGCTATAATTCAGCTACAGAAATAACTCGCCTCCATACCAACTCCCTCCAAGTCATTCATAGATGTGATGATTCAATCTAGGTCGCCTCTACAGAAGTGACGCCATGCTAGGGAAGCTATCCCCACAACTCGCAACGGCCCGTCCGCGTGGCTGTGATGCGATGCCACTTGACAACTGAAGAACCCGATAAGTGGTATTGCGCATTTGAGAAACACCAATTTTAGAGAGGAGCTAGGACTGAATTTGACTCGAGGCGCCCTCGGATGCCTCGTGACCCTTGATGATACGACTCGCAGGGGGCGCAGAGGTTTCGAGACAAGGGTATGTAGAACCAACTGCATAAACTAGTCAGTATCTGCCAACATCTATCTATCCCTTGGAATGGCACACTCAGGCTTGAGGCAGCCGCCCACTGACGCCTCAGCAATAATTCGGGCCAAGATAGAGGCCAGTATGCCAGTGATGCTCTTGCCATGGGTGAATGGCATCGTTACTACTGAGTGAGTGTATGTAAGTAAGATCGATAGTCAGACTATCACAGACGGAAAGAACTATATAAGAGAAAATAATGGATGATAACTCTTCTCACCAAGAACATCATATCATCCAACGTCTTTCTGCTCAGACTCCACCCAGCTGAAGTCCTCCCCGGCCTGTTTTCACGACCGCGGTCTGTGAGGCAGACACATCGTGCAGTAGTAGAAACCTTGGAGGCCCTCCTCGCAGACACTGCCCCCAGAGGGCGCCGGCGCCTAGAGATACCCTCATCGAGTTATATATCCTCAATCTTACCTGCGCTGCAAGCATCATGTTGGCATAGAAACCATCCCCAGCCTTTCCTTCTTGCAGCTCGATCCCAGTGAACTCGAAGCTCAGCTTCTGAACTTGTCCAATATGACCCCTGCCACTTCCCAGACTTCTTGGCCAACTACTACTGCCTCCCTCTGCGAGCTACTCAATATCGATACTGACGTGAAAAAATGCCATGCCTCGACGCTCAAGGAGGCTCGTTGCCAGCATCCAGTCAGCAAAGCCAACTGGGCTCATATCACTTGTCTCTTGGAGAAAGCAGTTGCTCAAGGAAGTTTCTCTGCTGCTCAGGCTACACTCCAAGAAGTCTCTTACTTGATCATGTGTCCACGGTATAACCATCGAGATGGCGGCCCCCTTCGTTTTTCAGAGTGGGAGACAGTCCTCAAGCCCCTCAAAGTGGCGCATACCAAGAATGAAGACAAGGAAGATACTCTCAAAACCGAGAAAGAAACAAATAATACATCACCAACCACTTCTGTTATTTCATCGCAACAACAGATTCAACTCAAGAGCAATACATCTATAACTACTTCAACTCCTCGTCGCAGATCTCAGTCGTCCCCTTGTACTCCAACAAAATCGTCCCCAAAGCTTTCACTACCCAAATCACCTTCATCTAAGAGTCCCAAGGCGCTACATGAGTTCGAAGACTTCTCCCGTCCCCGCTCGACCCTAGAAATCAATAAAGCGATAAAGAAGCGACTTCTTAAGCGCTTGACCAAAGAGGAGACGAAGAATGGAGGTTACATCTACCTCTATACCTTTCCTGAGAGTTACCACGACGCACATCCCTATATCAAGATAGGCTTTACTCAAGACGTCAGTAAGCGTATGCGAGATTGGAAAAACCAGTGCGGCTACGAAGCGAAAGTGCTCGGTGAGTTTCCGGCCGAGCACTACGTCAAGGTTGAGAGAATTGTACATGCTCAGCTCTGGAACCAAAGGAAGCGAGAGAAAGTATGCCCAGCTTGCAACGTTCGCCACAAGGAGTGGTTCAAGGTGGACGCTATGACTGCCTCAAAGATCATTGCTTTATGGACTGGCTGGATGAGGCGAGAGCCATATGATGAAGATGGCAATATCCTGGATAAATGGCGTATCAGAATTGAGGGCCTTGACATGGCTAATCCTGATTGTTGGGACTTGCTCGTCCAGGGTCTTTTCGATGATGATGTCGAAGAGTCTGAGTTGTCCGAAGGAGATAGCTTCGCATGGTCAAGTGATGAACAGTCTGAAATCTCTGAGGAAGATGCTCTTGGAGGTTATGATACTGACAAACCTGAGTTTGCTTTGACTGACGACGAATCTGACGACGAGGCATATGTGGAAGATGATGAGCGATAGAGCCATGGTATTAAGGACATTTGGCACAATTGTAAGACATGGATGGCGAATATTGGCATTTTCTAGGAGTTATGATGGTGTTTTCCAAAGCTTTTTCTGATATTAAGTATGATAGATATCCTGTAATCCATCCCGATGTTCACTTCAACCGCCCCTCGTCCATGCATTAATGAGATCCTATGCACGTCTTCAGGGCCCAATCGTTGATAAAGAACAGTGGCTCCAGTAAAGAAATCAATCAGAGATTTTAGATATTCCACGGCATCTCTTCCAAGAGCCCTAGAGACCAAGTCGGCTTCAATGAATCCTGATATGTATCTTCCCCAGCTTCTCCCCACCACCCCTGAAATCTGGACTCGAGCCAGCATTTTAGCCAACGTATTTCCTTTGCCAGTTTTGACATACTAGTCATGTCGTTCGGGGACTCTTCCTCAAGAGTTGAAAAGACAAATCGTTTCACCGCTGCCCTGCGCAGTCGTTCGGCTTCTTCGTAACGTGATACCATCTGATCTAGTATGTTGGTGAGATCCAACGTCTGTCGAATAGACTGAGTATCCCAGTCAGGAATCTCAACTAGGACTAGCTTTGCAGCTTGTAACATGACATAGAGAATTTGATCCTGTGTGAGCATTGAACGGCGCAATAGCAGATCAACGGGCGAGCCAAGAAGAATGTCGAAAAAAGACTGCATTGCGTCAAGGCAGTTGCTTAAGCATGTCAAAAGATAGACGAATTGAGGAACGCCCTCATCAGGGTGGCATGCCACGATAATTGCTGGCTCAAAGAGACGCACTAGGAGATACAAACGGTAAAGCTCAAACGTCTGGCCGTATGTTTCAACATTGCCATTAGGGACTGACTCTGCTAGACGACTTAGGTCGTTGCGAAAACGACTTCCAGTTCCTTCGAGAAGGACAGCATATGGGCTTAACAGCGTACGCTCATGTGGCTCGCCAAAGCTTCTTGAAAGTCTTTCGCCCATCTGAACGAACCGAACGATATACTCTATTGAATGATCAGATGGGGTTGCCTGTGCTTGGGAGACAATCTTGAGATAAGTCTCCATGCTGGGTATGTCGAGAGGATTTCTTCGCGATTGCCTCGTTGAGATACTGGAAGCCCTTGTTAGTTAAAAAAAAGAAAAAAGAAAACTGGTTACTGGGACACTCACATTGAGAGAACGCAATAAAGCCCAAGAAGAGCCCGTATTTCCTCCAAGAGGTTTGTCACTTGTTCTTTGTCAGATGTTCCTGAGCTGATTGTTTGGGCTGATGACATGTCTTGTGTGACACCCAAATTATGTGCATAGCCAAGAGCAAGATACGCCAGATTGATGACCTGGCTATTGTCGATGTGACATCTGTGAGCCCTATGGATCATTAGCATGAATTTATTTCACCAGCATGAGATCCACTTACCAAGCAATAATCACCAGTACTCCCTGTAGTATGTCCAAGGCCTTGTCTTCTTCGACCATTACTCTGAAGCTCAGATATTCGAGTATATTGCGTCTCGCTTTGGCCACCTCAGCTTCAGACAATGGCGCAGCGGCAATCATGATAGCACGAAATAGAAATGGACAGCTTTTGTGCAGCGATTCTGCAGTGTGATGACTCCCGATTGTCACGAAGGGGAACTGGGAGGTGAACTCTCCATAGAAGAGCCTAAGAACTTGAGCTGCTTGTGGCCATGATAGCCCAAATGGAGGCTGCGAAGTGCCCCTATCTGCATTTGTATTTGCATATCCCAGTTCTTCCTGGTTGCTATCGCTGTCTCGGCCTGGCTGCTGGGCTCGGTTTTTATGGCTTAAAATAGCAAACTCTTGCGAACTCTTTGTTCCCACAGCAATGGCTTTTTCTTGCTCTTCGGAAGTTATAATGTTCATGGTAATCAGCTTTACGTCTCATACAAGTTCACGTCATCATACCCGTTTATGTGGTTAATCCTCCGGGGTCTTCTCAGGCTCCTTGTATCCTGTGGGGAGCAGTCCTTCTTCATAGTCTCACACCTTCATCTGTTACTATGAAACGATCATAGAAATAGACTGAGAGATATAGATAGTACCTATCGCAAATTTGCTTCTCCAGACTCCCTTCCCGGAAGTGACATTTTGCTTTGACTCTTGCGCAAGGAGCGCACGCTCGTTGTCGGCGAGGAGGACTGGGATTTCTGCCGGCCATGGTGACATTTATTCATGGCAATTGAATTCGAGTAGCTCCATGCCAACTTGGAATCCTGAGATTCAAGCCAGCTCGCTTGTTGTTCACAGAAGCCGTCTATCATGAAGGTACTGTACCTTGCAGTGGCGCAACCGGGATAAAGATTAGCCCGAAAATGCTCCGGCGGGATAGAGTACTGTCTTACCTTATTAGTACCTACCTACGCAGGTAGGTAAGTACCTAGGTAGTCAAAGGTAGAGTTAACCATTTTCTTAGAGTTCCATGTCATCCTTTCTGTTAGGAAAGAATGGCGACGACTGAGATTTATACGCCATCTAAGAAGCGTTTAATTGAATGGCAATCTTGATCAGTTTCATATACACACAGACATATATTTTTAAAGAGCAATAAGTGCGCCTCTCGCCTTTATAGATAGATGAGTGCTCTCCCTAACCATCCAGCTCTGGCTGGATTGTTGCGGCCAGACCTAACCCCCACCCCCCCAAAAAAAGGTATCTATTTTCAAAAACCAAACTTGTTAAGATGCCGATAGCACTTGTTTCCAGAACGCCTCGCATAGGAACGAAAATCCCAAATCATCCCATTCCCACCAAGAAAGAACACCCAAAGACTCTATTCATCATCCGATATGTCGATGACTGGTGTCGGGGGTGGCCTTGGTTGCTTACTAGCATGCCCATTAACCGAACCCTTAGGTTGCGGTGCTGGCGAATCGTCATCAGACTCCTCCGGCTCCCATACTGCAGACCACGCTCCATCAGGAGCCACTTTGATGTTTCTTGTCCGAGTGTCGCCATTGCTGATCAGCGAACGCCTAACTGCTGCGAGATAATCATCCACCAAGAGACTGATAGGACGTGCATCGAGTCCGCATATTGGACAACCCCATCTGTCTACCAACGAAGGTTCTTCCCCCTGTTGCTGCGGGCCGCCTCCTTTTTGAGGCTCTTTTCCACTTCTGGTCCCCAAGAACGTTTCTAGATCAAAACATTCCAAGTGCTTGCATTGACCGCCCCTGACAGGAACCGCAACCCTCTGCTTACTGAAAGGGTCTGCCAAGGAGACTGGCAGAGTCTCGTCCTGGACGATGATGTCGTCTGAATCCGAGGGACGCAAGCGACGTATTATCTTGTGCTTCGTTTCCTCTGCTGGGAAGTGCCGTGACTGTATAAGGTCGGTAATCGCCTTATGGCTCATTGTCTCCACTATCTCAATCGCCATAAAATGCTTATATCCCGGCTTGGAATTCTGTTCAACAGCAGGATAGCTGATGGTCATCTTGTTCTCACCCTCAACTAAGAAATCTGTCAACTCCAGCGGCTGATCTTTATGAAAATGTTGTTTTCGTCGCAGCTCAAGGGACTTTGAATTCAGGTCAAAAAATATATGGCTAGGCCAGCATGTTGCAGACATCACCCAATCTGACTCGCATGGTTCAGCTTGTGTCTCAGGTTGCACAATCATACGCAGCCGGTAACGACGAGAGCCCTCGGAATAGTAGCAAAATGGAAGGCCAATGCCCTCGATTTTCTTTGCTAATTTTTGTATCTGTTCTTTTGTCACGTTGAAAGACAAAGACCGCAGTCCCCTTTGGGGCTCAAGGGCTAGGGGTTGGTATACTAGCTGTCTGACAAATTGATAATGTCGAGTTTTGCCAGGAATCAAGGGAACACGCCTGGGACTGCGTACACCGACATGCTGCAACCCAACTTGAAGTGAGCCATAGCCATACGGGCTAGCTGGATATTCGGCTTCCGGTATTTGCTGTACGGGCCCAGCCAGTGAATGCGGATAGCTAGCGACCGGTACCTGGTATGCTGGATTTCGTGGCCCAATCGGCTGAGCGGAATAAACATGAGCTGGCGGAGCTGGCATCATGTTATATTGCGGATTAGATGCCCTGCGGGGCGGGTTTAGTTGATTGTATGCCATTTGAAACTGCGGGGACTGCATAGGCTGGCCATGATGATGAGGGCTCATCTGCGAAACTGGACTCGAGACTTGCGGCGTTCCTGCCAGCTGGTGTTGCGGTGCTTGGTTTTCGGTGTATGTCCCGTAAGGGGCAGGAAGCGTCTGGGATGGATGTGCAAACGAGGCTGCTCGTCGTTGTAATAGAGGGTTATTCGGCGGTAAAATAGCTGTTCGTGATGGGCCATTCGATGGAATGATAGGAGTGTTGTTAGTCATGACAGGAGATCCGCGGTTTGGTAGTATCGGGAGCGACCCAGCGCTTGATGACCTGGGCAATGGATGCTGTGGTAACTGAGGAGACTGGTAGGCAGTGGCGAAATGAGGCGACGATGTTGTAGTATCAGTTTGGATGTGGAGGTGATTCGGTCGTCGTGGTCCCTGGATCCCGCTGACACTGTTGCCTGTTGAAGGCCGGTGGCTATTCACAGACCCCGGGCTTACCACCCTTGGGCCGCCAACGGAAGGCCTAACAGCGAATGCTTCGAAATGTGAGGGAAGGGGAGGAGATGAAGCAGGTGCGGTATGCACGGGATAAGATGGGTTAGTTGCTGTAGGCGGTAGCGATTGATGTCCACGTTGTGCAGCTATTTGAGCACTTGAGCCTGCATCTTTTAGCCGGAAGAGTGAGTATTCTGTTAAAATAGAAAGCGGATTCTGGGGAAACGTACTGGATGTTGCTCGTTGAGCCGTCGATATAACAAGGTCCCGGTATTTCATCGCAATCGCCTCCCTCGCGCGTTTGAGGGTTTCAGGAGCCTCAACGCGAGCCTCGTATGCAGCTTCGTCCAGCCTATCCTGATCAAAAATGGCGTTCATCGCAGCTGCCACAGGACCGTCATTTACGCCAAGGCTCCTGCGGCTCATGGTGAACAGCATAGACTGTAGACCTTTGGCTCGGCAACGTAGGACGAATATCAGCTCGTATGCGAGCAAAGGATACTTTCGTGCCAGAACATTTTGTGAGAGCGATTGCCAGGTTGTTGCTAGTTGGATGAGAAACGCAGAAATGTCTCTAGCCGCTTCTGTATTGGGGAAAACCCTTGAGAACTCAGCGATGGTACTGGGAAAATTGGCAAACCATTGCAGATGTGCATGGGACATGTGTTCATTCTTTCTAAGAATGGTTTGCGCTACGTCAAAAGCAGCATCCAGCAGATTTGGCTGCACTAATCCATGGAAGAGCGCATGAATCGGCCCTCTATTTAAGGACCAAGCACAAAGTGCCTGGTGAAAAGCAATGTAGAAGAAATCTTCGTTCTGGCATGCTTCCGCCAAGATTCTGTATCGTGGTTTTTCAACTGTCTCATTCAGGAGCCCGGCATGGGCAGCTTGTGCCATGCGGTGGTCGATCGAGTTGGACCATTTTAGACAAATATTTCTGTCTCTGGAATTTCCCGGACTTGTTGCTTCTTGGACCCGAGGGCGCTTTGCTTGATGATCAATAGCAGTGGCTGGTCTGATATGTTGTCTCGAATTCGTTTCTAGAGGCACTCCTGAATTTTGAGGGCGTATTTCTATGTGGGAGAGCGGCGAGGCTGTTGCCTGAGGAGCTTGATCAGCCAACGCAGGGCCAGTCGCCGTAGGTTGAATTGTCGCTTGAGTGATGTAGTTTTGCTGTGGCATAGAAGTCCTGGGCTGCAAGGAGATGGCGGCCGTAGAGCTTGGGTAGTTGGCATTAGTCGCGACGTGTGTCGAGTCGCTTTGGTTCATGTTACTATCAGAGACTGGCCCCCCGGGCCCTGCGCTTCCTACGTGAGCGCTTGGATCGGGATTGGTGCAGTCGGTTTGATTCGAGACATTCGGGCTCGGTGCGTCGGTCAGCGCCGGAGAGGGTAGGACGGTCGAAGTTCTATGCCGAGTCAGAAATGTTGGAGAATGTAAGCGATGTCAACGTTGGTGGCGATAGTGCGAATCCTAGAAGGAGATGCAAGGCTACGAGACGCAGCCGAGGATCTTTTGCTTGGCAAAACAACATGCCCGAGAGCATGGGAAAGGGACTTTATTTAGGGGAAGATCATATACCTTGCTGATTCTCCGGCACCTGGTTGTTGTTCGGATGATTGCTCGGTCGGATGATTATCGCGATGTATGTCATTGTCGTTCTGGGTTGGGGGAGCAGCGTCAGACACCTTTCTCTTTTTGTTCCGTTGCCGGGAATTACTGGAGGCTACTGGAGCGAGTCTAGTAGGGTTGGTTGTTGCGGATGGGTCCCCTGTCATCCATGAGCGAGCGCGACCACCAAGGAGGAAATTGACAGTTTGGTTGGAGGAAGCGATCTGTTGAGCGTCGGGTGAAGGGTTAGCCCGTGACTGATTCGACTTTGAGGTATGTGGCATTTCACGGATGTATGTTGTTTTTTTGTATGAAGATCTGGGTCACGATGTAGAGTTGCTGCAAAACCTGGGCGCGGAAAACTACTTGAAATCATGCTTCAACGTCGCCGCTTTTTGAAGTAGAGTGCTGCAAAGTCAATCATGGTTCAGCGAAGTGAATTCGCACGATCAAGGCAACGAGGGTCGTGAATCAACATCGAGAGCGAAGTGGTTGAGGTGATTGAAGTCAAGCACTAGACAAGGCAAACAGCGATGTTGTCAGCGCAGCTCGACGAGCAAAACCAACTCAATAGCACAGCCAGCGGTGGAAGATTTGAGGTCAAGAAAGGTCGATATCAAGAGCAGCAGACTTATCAGAGGGTTGGGTGTTCGTGGCTGCGTAGGTAGGTAGATGGTTGGATGACTGGACCTATGGATGGGGGATGTGTGAATATTGTTGGTCGGAGGCAAGCGGAGTAACCCTGTGGCATCAACGATTAGGTAGGTAGTAGCCCAATTTCGAATAGTTGCTAATAATGGGAAAGGTGTAAGCCCAGGCAGTCGAGCCTTCCATGGCAGAGATATTATTGAACAAAGGGAAATAGGTAAGGTAGGTAGGTACCTTGGGTGGCGCCAACCGACCTTGAGAAGGAAGGCTTCATCAGCTACCAACAAACAAACAAAGAAATGAGGGGGAAGAGCAAAGAGGTAGGTACCTACGACAAATACGCGATACATACATGGTAGGTACCTATTTTCCTACCTATAGTACCTAGGTAAGGTACCTACTATACCTACATCCCGTAGGCAGTTCTGAGGACGTATGTACCTTAGCTGAAACCAGCCGATATTCAAGTTCTCAAGTGGCTGATAGGTAAGGTACTTACCTACCTACTGCCTACTAACCTAGGTAGGTACCTTAGTACCTACCTATGCTTGGTGGAAGTCTTCATTAATGTTCACGATTGCACCTGCATGTCTCAGGCCTACAGCATGAACCATACCTTAGGTATGCCCCATTGTAAACTTATCCCAAAATCGATATTTATCGAAGTCTGCACCCTTGAATGTTTCCTTTCTTATTCAGATGCTCCCTCTCAAAAGACCAAGTTTGAATTTAGGCTACCGCAATTTTCGCTTAGACCATTGCTTGGTGTACATTATCATATTACGTATGTGACTCAGCGCAACTACCTACCTCTAGGTACCTATGGACCCTTCTTTTTTGTCTGAAAAAAGGTGTGAGGAGCGGGGAGAATGTGATGTGATGTGATCTTGGCATTGACGTTGGCGTTGACTGGGTTCTCGTTTATTTGAACCCTGGTGAACTAACTTAGAAACGTCCTGCGTACCTAGGTAGTACGATGGATTTGTCCATTATCGTACACCAAAACATTAGATTCGTCGTCGCTTATTTGCCTCGAATCGTTGGCTTGGATACACACCGTGTGGAATTCCATTTCTCACCACACGACGACTTACAGTATGTTGCCTTTTGCTTCAGCCAGCCAAAAGTCTTCTTGTGCACAAACCATATTGAAGAATTATACGTTACACGACCTGCACCCGTGCCTCATTTCCTCATATGAATTACAAGTAATCGGAAGTAGGTAGGCTGGTTGATAACCAAAGCACCATGAGTTCAACAACACTGTAATTTCCGTTTGCTACAAACCGTCTGCTCATATAAAAGCAGGCTCCTACCACAATTCCGGAAAGCCATGATCATGCTAACGTTGGGATAGATTATCAAGACCGAGCAAACAACCCTGTAAGTTGTCATAGCAATTACATGCCAACGTTGGCTTGTCCTCAAAGGTGTCTGTCTCTCACCCATGGTTATAATTCAGCTTGACATGAGTATCTATAGCCCTATCATTTCCATCGTGAATCTAGGGCCACTAAGGCAGTGCGCACCTTATGACACAACACGTAAGTAGTCAGGTCATATATACTGTCAATAGATGGGAACAGTAAGAACGAGTTCCTCCCATACCCCATTCCATATGTCTGAGGTGTTCAACAAGTCTGGTGACTCTGCAATGCCCATACCCGTGACTGCCGGTCAACGCAATAAGCTCAATATTCGGCCATATCTGTTTGTCTTGTACGACTTGAGAGCTGGCCCTGACCCTGCATTATCACCAACTTTGCTGCATCGCCAGCATTCGCGACCCGTGTACAACCACCTCATTCTTCAATAATCTTATCTACCTCACCAATTAGTTGGGCTGTTCGTCAGACTGGGTGATCGCTGCTCAGGAAAGCTACCTCTTGCTCAAAGCCATTAACGCAATACCTATACAAAGTCAAGACAACGGCACCTGCTTCCGCACATGTCAAGTCCGCTTTGCTGGCTTCTTAAAATAGTATCTGCAAAGGCTCGACCACATCATCCAATCCCGGGAGCCCCAGGACTGGACTGGACTGGAGGGGTCGATACAATATGGAATAAAGTATTTACTCCCTCCGCCAGCAAGTCAAATCCTATCCCATGATCCATTCTGCTTCTGCCGAACCGATGATTACCGACAGCTTCTCACCTGCTTGTTTAAATATTTCACGACAAACAACCTTGAGTCTTCGGGCGTTTTGATACGCTCGGCCGTGCGTGTTGTGACCTAACCTACATCCCTTTATCGAAGCCATACTTGTACATATGTCCTGACCTGGCCACCAGGGAGCCAGAATCTGGGCGCCAAAATAAACTGGTCTCGAGGCTGGCTAAGGTATACTTGAGCTTGCCCAAGTCTTTTCGTCACTTGCATTAGGAAAAAAACCCTCCCCTTGCTCGGTCGCACCAATCGCAGCCTTCCACGCTAAGATACCCAGGCATCTCGCATTGTCCAGGGACCACGCACTTCACACTTCTTCCCCAACCGCGACAACTGCTCCACCCCAGCAAAGCATTCGTACCTTAGCGCACCACTCGAGCGCACTATCATAGCGCACCACCTCAGCCACGGCCGGCCCGCTTGGTGTCTGTCTCCTCAAGCTATTATACCCAACTTACGCATCATATCCAGCTCTTTCGCTGCGGAGAGTTGAACCGAGCGAACCCAGCTCTGGCAATACGGCGACGGAGTATTGGTTCGGTGGATGGCGTACAAGTCAGACTTCGTTCTGTTTCCCTCACTCTACAGACAAGCCTCTCTCCTGGCTGGCTGCCCGCTGTAACTATCAGGCTCGGTCCCGCGCCACCGTCAGGTTCCGCAGAGTTTCCAACCGCCCTTAACTGCCACTCCATTCCTCCCTGCAAGGCCTCAAACGTCCGACATCAACGCAATCGCCTCAACCATCACCAGCGCGTCACTTCATTTCATCATGGCCTCACGAGGCCCCAATGAAGGGTCGCCCAAGCCAGAAGTTGGCGACACCTTGATTGTGATACGTATGTTGATCATCTCGCCTCCCGTTCTTTGTCTATAGTATCCTCTGATACTGATCGTTTCCCAACCCTGCAGATGATTTCCAGGCTCGAAGCTCCGATGAACTCAGTCTTGCGAAGGGAGACCGAGTTGAACTTATAGAACGAGACGACGAGTTTGGTGATGGATGGTTCCTTGGCCGTCATCTGGTCAACAATAATAATGGACTCTTTCCTGAAGGTTGGTTTAAAACGTTGTTCTATACTCCACGGCGAGAACATTGATTGACACTTGGCAGTTTACACTAGGCCAGCCCCAAGAAATATTCCCACAAGCACTTTCAGTGCTTCGAAGGCCCAGACTGCTCAGCAAGAACAGACTCAGGACTCGAGCGCTGACACAGGTACTAAAGAAGAGAGCGAGTTGCAACAACCACAAACTAGGAACCCTGTGACATTACCTCTCAATAACGTCAAATCCGAACCCTCACTGGTGCCGAGCGAGCCACCTGTGTTGCCCGCCTTGAGCCAACTAACGACTCAGAATCAGGACAGCCCTGTCTTGCATGAAACGCTCACTGTTATTGACGAGCACATTACCGATTTACGATCACCAGCGAGCAACGGCGGACTCCGAGCGATCGCGAACGATTCTGGAAGCGAATACAGTAGCACCCATCCCGACCAACGAGCATCATACATACAAGGTGAAGAGACTGACGAAGAAGAGGAGGGTTTTCATACGCGAGACGAAGTCGAATCGTGGTCTCCCGATGATGTTGCCGAATATCTCTTTACGTCGGGAGTCGAAAAGCACCACTGCGAGGTCTTTAGGGACCAAGAGATATCCGGTGAGGTTATCCTCGGTATGGATCAGAGCTCACTGTTCATCAAGGCATTCGATCTTGGGTCTGTCGGCCGGCGCCTCAAGACTTGGCACAAAATCAAAGCACTTCAGGATGAAGTGAGTAACCAAGGCTTGGAGACACGGCGTACAACGCAAACCTTTGGAAACGATGGTTCAGAAGAAGGCCGTAGATCTCGGAGCCGAGCAAACACCCTGACCAATCGGCCCACTTCTATTCAGACGAGGCGACTCTCCTTATCACAGAATACGCCAAAGGCATCTCCAACATTTGGAGGATCCCATGCGCAAGAGAGCTCGAACCGCGCTAGTCATATCAAGCGGCCATCCGCGGCGTCGATCAGGGAATTGAACCATTCGCGTCGACACTCTTCGTCGACTGACTTTCGCCAAGCTGGCCCTGCGACGGCAAGCCCAGCCGTTCCCGTTCCTAGAATCGCGACATCGGGCACTTTCCCCGGAAGCGAGACTGCCCACAAAAAGCAACCATCATTTGACAGAAATTGGACCCTAGGCAACGCTTATTCGCAACCCCCCCAGCGACCCCTTTCCTCAACTGGCCTCCAGGATCTACTTAGCCCATCGGGAGCCGAAGCACAGGATTCTAGTGTCGACGCTGACCGGGGTTACTTCTCTGGAACAGAGGTGGATGGGAGGAAGAGAAACTTGTTGCGAAAGCGCGACAGCAATGCTGAATCGAGAAAGTCAAGCTATGCCGAAGAGCAAAGGGTTAGAAGCGCCACAGCCATGGCACGACAGTCAAGATTTGGCAGCGTGGGGTCTATTGCGGAAGGGGGTATCTCGTCAGCAGCTCAAAAGTACTACGGTATTCAGTCTGGCGCTCATAGGAGAACTGCGTCAGCCGCTTCGGAATCAACGATGAACATGCCACCACCCAATGACGTTCCTTCACCCACCGTCACCAAACTGGACACTTCGGTCAGTTCCGCTCGCTCAACCGCCTCGCCTATGACATCGAGACATCAAGGTTTCAACTCGGACTGGCTGTCGTCAATGGTCAACAAACCCATTGCCCTGGCTGGAGGAAAAGGTATGCGGG
The DNA here is from genome assembly GCA_013186785.1 of Fusarium pseudonygamai. Taxonomy (NCBI): domain Eukaryota; kingdom Fungi; phylum Ascomycota; class Sordariomycetes; order Hypocreales; family Nectriaceae; genus Fusarium; species Fusarium pseudonygamai. The sequence goes on along the minus strand of JAAQRH010000432.1, from coordinate 3,060 downwards.
CCATATCTGATAACCTTAGCCTTGACCGATCGAAGGCGTCAACTCCAACGGACTCATCGAACAAAGATTTCTTGGTCGACTCACCTGCGCGAACCGGCTCGACAACTCCATCAGGTGGAGCAAGCTTCGATCTTGAATCGCCCGACACTGCCAAGAGTCCCGGTACTCCCGTAACCCAGGTCAACAAGAAGGCCGGCAAGAAGGGCAAGAAGGAAACGAGCGCATACACCCGCGGGCTGCTCAAAATCTCGCCAAAGGAAGCAAGCAAAGATGCCGATTATAGTGGTTGGATGAGGAAGAAGAGTTCCAACCTCATGACAACCTGGAAGCCTCGTTTCTTTGTTCTCAAGGGCCGGCGGCTGGCTTATTATTACTCAGAAGATGACGACCAGGAAAAGGGACTCATCGATATCTCGTTTCACCGAGTTCTACCAGCAGACAACGAAAAACTCACAGGTCTTCATGCTACGATCACAAGCCTTGGGGGTCAGTCGATGCCTGCGTCCCAGAATGGCGATGATAACTTGGCGAAGGGAGATGACTCTATCTTCATCTTCAAGCTGGTTCCTCCCCGAGCTGGTCTCTCCAGGGCTGTGAACTTCACAAAGCCAACCGTTCACTACTTTGCGGTTCCCAATTTAAAGCAAGGTCGTCTATGGATGGCGGCCTTGATGAAGGCGACAATTGATCGAGATGATACGAAACCCATCACTACGACGTACCAGCAAAAGACGATTTCTCTTTCTAAAGCCAAGCAGATGCGTCATCGCCCACCGGCTCTGATGAACCTCGACGAAGGGGCCGAAGAGGACGCTGGCACGGCCCGAAAGGAAGCCAACGGCCTGGGAATTTCATACGACGAAGCTGACAGCGGTGTTTCTGGCGTCGACAAACTCGGGGGCCAAAAGGCTGAAGAAGCCAAGTCAAACCTCGAGTCCGAGAAAGAGCAAGAGAACCTACAGACAGCTTGATCGATGCCATGCACACGACATTACTTATAAATTTCTTTCTAATCGGTGTGAGGCGTCTCTGGCCTTTCCCTAACAAAACTTCCCTTACACATTTTCCCACGCCCCCTTCTCATATAGAAGCTTAATTCTTTTCTTTTCTTTTTACTTGATACCTCGGGCACAGGGGGGAACTGGAAATCTCAATACGATATGGTGATGAAACAAACAGACGTGGATGAAATGCAATGCAATGGAATGGAAAGTGGAGGAGAATCTCAGCTCATCCCTTTGGTAGTGGGTATGCACGGGCCGAGACTGGCGAACAAGAACGAACAAGAATGTCATGTTACAAGAGACAATGATGATGAGGACGGCTTTTGTTTCTGGCATTTTTACAAACATGAAAGTCTTGAGGATGATTTGCTGAGCTGGAGAAAATGAGCGTTCCTGTGGACGGCGTACGTGCTGGTAGCTTGAAATCCTGTTTTTCTCGTGGTCGTAATGTGAACTAAGATCTTTACATTTGAGTGACAAACCTATTGCAATCGAGAGCACCCTAGGGTGGATGAGAATTTCTGCTGAGCAGAGAATACGGATTGAGCTGAAGGGCGTGCAGTAAGCTCTAAAGTTCACGTAGTCTCACGCGAATAAATTGAATGCAAAAAAAACAAATGTTCATGAAATATCGAATTGGAACACGATCGCTTGCTCTAGGGGTAGGTATATGAGACAAGAGAAGAAAGGGGCATCAATGGCCCCAACAAGAAACTCCATGTACCTTTTTGGATCAAGCTTCTTCGCTCGACATGTGACCCTATCATGAAAAGAATGCCCTAAAGCATAAAGGGTCCTTTGCTTTGGGACGTTAGAGCCTTAGTAAAATAAGTTCAGCGCCCCTGGGTCGTATCCGTCGTTAGACCATCCAAACGCCATGAAAAGCATTGTACCCTACTCTAGTATTCCACAACCTCTTTCTAACCTTCGCGGTATCCTTGAACTTGACTCTGGTAAATCCAGAGGTGGCAGCTCGATGATTGTAACAGCAGCCACATCAAATCTCCATCTCAAACTTTCTGGTTCATACCCGTCAGAAGCTGCCGAATGGATTTCATGAGGTGCAGCTCGATCCCTTCGAAGTTTCCCACGGCCTCACCCTCACCAGGTGGTGGGACAATGCTAGCGTCTGCTATGCCGAGTACTCGGTCAATAGCGGACAACGTGACAGCCTCCGCTTTGGCCTCGCCAAGCTTTGGGTTGAGAGCTTTGACAGAGACATCCTTGAAGCCATTAATGGACGCGAGAACTTTGGCGTCAAAGAAAGGTATTGTCTCAGCAGCAGCAGGGGAGCCAGAAGAGGCGGGTCCAGGCGTGGGACTCTTTGATTTCATGTAGGCATCAACAACCTGGCGGATGCCTTTCATGCAAATCGTCTCCATTTTGTCGTTCTCGGTCGCATCTTTTTTAAGGCCGATGCAGCGGTTGAGTGCTGACATGACAATCCCTTCAGCTTTGGGGTTACGAGCCTTCTTAAGGTTCTCGATCAGGCCACTCTTCAGCTTGACGACCGCAGCGAGCAACTTGGGCTCGATGGCATAGCGAACTGTGGGAGACGCTGCTGAAACCGACGGGGTGCGGTTCACAGGAGTGGCAGGCTGTTGTTGCGCCTGTGGCGGTGCTGTTCCAGGTACAGTCTTCGCGGCAGCAGTCAGAGGCACTGAGAGATGGGGATGCTGCTGCTGCTGCTGCGCAAGCGGTGCCCCAGCAGGAACAGCTGCAGCATTGGCGTGCCCTTCCTCGCTCTTGATCGGTGTGTTTGATGGTGGTGGTGGTCGTGGTGCGTATGGGGAACTGTAAGCACCCTGCGGTGGCACCCCAAGCTGTGGGTGCGCAGGGGCTGGCGGAGGTCCGTAACCTGGTGGTAGCTGTGCTGGCGCTGGCGGTTGTGATGCCACCGCTACTGGAGCAGGTTGGCCAGGCGTGGGTGGTGATGCAGATGCACCATATGGCTGCGCTGGCCGCCCCGGCTGCGTCTGCTGTGCCGCATATGCTGGCATATGATAACCAGGAGGTGCTTGGCCAGGGGGGTAGCCAGTAGCTCCAGGTGCCATAT